>OX421502.1:14164126-14384126 GCA_949126835.1 Anisus vortex | reverse complement strand
TGGAGAACTAAACTACGTGGTTTTTATGACAAGATGGGCGCTTAATGTCCGCCACTGTTGTTTTACTATGGCTTTTTTTTTTAAATAAAAGTTCCCATTTTCAACCAATCAATCAAATCAGCTCCTGGTATGCCCCGCTCTCCCCATACACAAACTGTTGGTCTAGTCAAAGACTATAATAAGATGGACACTGTAAAAAATAATTCATTTTGTATACATTCAGTATGCAAATGAAAATTTGTTAATAGTTTAGAAAAAAAAAAAAATTAACTTCGCTAAGATATTTCGGTTAATGGCATTGAAATGGTCAAAATTGAGTCATTTGAAGAAAAAAAATGTTTACATCCAAAGATTTATTGACATGTCACAATTGATCAAATACCATAGTGGCACATTTCGTTTCGACACACCTAGAAAAGGGGAGAAAATAAGGATGTCAAATTAATAAAACACTCTACCCTTTAACAGTGACAGTGTAAAAGATCTAAGCAATTTAAACACGGAAAGAGAGAAAAGAGAGAAGGAGAGAGAGAGAGAGAGAGAGAAGGTGTGAACATCGCTTACAAACCACAAGGAGCCCGATTGACACTTAGACTATTAAAAGATGTTTGATTTTATAATTCTGGTCATACTTGAAGGAAATTTGAAGTGGCGCGAAGACTCTAGAGCCATTGCGCGCATCGGTGTTTCATTCAGAACTATCTACATAGTATCCAATGCTAATGCCTACTGTATACAGGCTAAAAATAGTTTTTTTTCTTTTCCCTCTTCAGC
Source organism: Anisus vortex (assembly GCA_949126835.1). Lineage (NCBI taxonomy): Eukaryota > Metazoa > Mollusca > Gastropoda > Planorbidae > Anisus > Anisus vortex. The sequence continues at coordinate 14,383,352 of OX421502.1, read as the reverse complement.
GCTACTGAACACAAGGGCGATGAAAGCTTTGGGAAGAGAAAAACAACCTTTCTCTACTTTTTCACTTCTCTGTTCATCTATTTAGTTAAATCTAATTACTTTTTTTTATAAATAACTAACAAGTGCCATACAATGGAGTGAACAAACTGGAATAGACCAGTCAAGGAGACAACTTGAGCAGAAACGAGGCATTCTTCTCACATTCAGACACACACACACCTTTCGCGTGAAAAAAAAATGTATTTCCTTATTTAAACACTATAATGGGTGTCACTTCACCCAAAGACTACTTTAATCTGATCTGCAGCTAAGATCCTCTTGTATGTATATGTGTGGGTATAGGGGGGTTGGGATTATTGCTGCACCGTGTGCCCTTGTGTTTAATCAAGCAATGGCGATATTCCATTTACTCGATGCTACGAAGTAACAAAAAAAAACACCTCACAACATTATGTTGAACGTAAGTTTCAGCATACACAGACAAATTCTGATAAGCACCGTTAATGTTTGATTGTAGTTTTTTTTTTAATCATAATTATTTTTTTGTGGATTCTATAGAATTGAAATCCACCATTAGTTTTCATAACTCTGTAGCATATAGATCTAGATCTATTCTTTTGATGTCTCAATTTGTAAAATGTATTTGGTGAAAACGTTCGTGTTTAACGGGTAATAAAGAAACTCGTAGCTTTAGTTTCTGCATATATAGCTCAGTGGTTTCTTTGTGATAAAATGGTGTAGGCCCTAACGACTTAGCGGGTGGTAACAAGCAAAGGTTTGCATGGAGTTGTGTCACCCCTAGTTGTTTCTTCTGAGCAGGGGTGAAGCCAGAAATTTTTTTCCATGGAGGGCTGACCTTTCGCTTGACAAACATCTACCGAATTTCAAAGGAGGGTGGGAGGGGGGGGGGGGGGCTGAACTTTCGCGTGACAAAACATTTCCTCGTTACGCGGCGGAAAATGACAGCTTTGATTGCAGCAGCCGATAATAAAATAATTTTTTATACAAATTCGCTGGAAGTGTTAGATATTGGGGAAACTATTATGGGATTCTATTTAGACCTAAGCCTGAGATTGTCTTCAAAAATAGTCAAAATGAACTTCAAACTTTTAAACTGTTTCAGAACTTTGTTTTCTTTAAGAGCATGATGATCTTAAACTAAGTGCCTCTTCCACCATTTTCAAACTTTCTCTGTTCATACTATATGTCGTCGGGTATTTAACCGAGTCTTTATTTGTTCCTGTGTACCGGTAATCCAGTGACTAGATTTTGTGAAGGTCAGCCATTGTGTGTAGCTTTATTGGTATCCTTCCGCGGTGTGCATGAATTATCTTCTTGCGGATTTATCTAGTATCTCCATAAGTTACACGATCTGTCAAGATTTGATTTATATACGTCTTGTTCTAGCTAGACCCATGGGGTGTGCAACTGGCGTACCGCGGGCCACAACAAGTCATGCCAATCCTTGCAATGTTTCTTTTCTTCACGATTTGTATTAATAGTGCAACTATAATTTCAGAATGTATGGCGCAGCTGTAGCGATGGGGACACTGTGGTGGAGCGGCAGCGCGTTCGACTGTCATCTCGAAGGTCCTGGGCTCGAATCCTGGGGAAAACTAGTGGGGAAAACTAGTGATTTCTTCCCCTGGTCAAGAGTCCCTGAGCCTACCCAGCTCTGATAGGTACCTGACCTGAGTTGGGGTAAAGTAAAAGCGGCTGCGCATTGTGCTGGTCACACAATCACCTAGTATGCCGTGGCCCTAGAAACGGGTCAAACGCTGCTTCACCGGGGCCTATGATCAATTCGTTCCGAAGGTTACTTTACTTACTTTACTCAATCCAGGCTATCGAATTTCCTTTACGGCCAAATAACGGAAACGTTTAATGAACCTCAAAATCTAAATGCCCTAAGTCGTACAAAACAAAACAAAAAAAACAAAACGGAAAGCAACAACGAAGCAAAATTATTATTTTTTATTATACTTTTCTAATCAAAGTTCCAATCCTGGATTTTTGGTTGATACAATTCTATTGATTTGAGGGGCGTCTGCCGTTGGATCTGTAACACTAGAATTTAGTAGCAAACATAGAGATATAAAGAAGACATCAATACCTTCAAATAACATCTTCCCCCCCCCCCCCCCCCGCCATATCACCACGCACGCGATACCCGAAGCGATAGCTGAAATATCAACTTGCAAAGATACATAAATTATCAACTTAACCAGCTCTTTAGGCTCAATATTGAATTTATGTATAATAGAAAAAAAATGTATGAGAGAAAGATTTCGTGAAATTCAGAAGCTTAACCTTAGAATAAGTTTCTTTTCATTCCATCACCTTTTGATGTTTTTATCTGGAAGTTTGTTTTATTATTTTAATTTTCGCTGATAGTGAAAGAAATATGTATAGAAAACTGGATTTGCATTCCGACGTCTCCGTTTCTGGAAAACCCGCCTCAACACCTATCCATTTCTCATTCATTCATCCTTCGCACACAAAAAACAACTCGCGCCTCCCCCTCGCGCTGCAAGAAGTTGCTAATAAACTACCCGGTAAACAAGACCAACAAAAAAAAGACTTCACGAGTGAGCGTTGTCTCGCGCCAGCATCTACGTCTGCGTGTGTGTGTGTGTGTGTTTGTGTCCGCGGCCCTTCTTGTCCGGCATTACCATAACGGAGCGCGTCTGCCTTCTCAGCCCCTCGGAGCGATAACATTCAGCCCTGGCTCTCGACATTAATCCTCGCCGGAGATAATTATGCACATGAAGGCGGCAGAATACTTCTTCAGAGCCATCTCGTTTCAGTCTTTGACCCCGGAGAAAAGACCTTCGCCCCGTAAACTGTATAATATACATGTATTTCCTTTTTTAACCATTGTCCTATTTAGAATATAAAAACTTTTTAAAAATACAAGGCGCTCAACCTTTTCTTTTTTTCACAGCGTTATCTTAACCCTTCCCGTACCGACCTACTTCTATCTATGCTGCCTTCAGTTCCGCTATATACGCGCCCGGGACTGTAAGGGTTAATTGCCGTGATGGCCTTTGAGTCGTTTCCCCTGAACATCCAACTAAATAGATGTTTTATTTTTCATGGGTTATTACCCGTTATGTTTTGTCCAGCGCATTCTCTGGCGTTATCCTTCATCTGCTGAAACTGTAGTTATTCTGTTATTCTGCCTTATTTTTTCTTTCATTACTAGATACCGAGATGTGCCACGAAAACTTTAAAAAAAATCTAGAATGTCTGTGTTTATTTTATTGGCGCGGCACAATTCAAAAGTTTTATCTCTTTTTTATATAATAATATCTTCGCTATGGTGAACATATGGGCATTTATTCGTCTTCTCTGGGATATTAATGTTTGATGTATAAAGCAAGGTTTGTGTGTGTAAGGGGGGGGGGGGGCTTTAACTACCATTTAGACCACAGAGTGCCCAATAAAATTGGTCCAATTTCAAGGCTGTTTGAATTTTATTAATGTGTTATAAATAAACCTATATATCATACACACGTTAAGTTAAATATAAAATGCTAACATCATTGGTACAATTCTTCATTGCCGGCTGAAAGAATTTTGAGATAACTTACATAATTGTGTTAAATTTGAATACTAAAAAAGAGAGAGAGGGGAGAGATATAGATAGATAGATAGATAGATAGATATAGATAGATAGATAGATAGATAGATATATAGATAGATAGATAGATAGATAGATAGATAGATAGATAGATAGATAGATAGATAGATAGATAGATAGATAGATAGATAGATAGATAGATAGATAGATAGATAGATAGATAGATACATAGATAGATTAGATAGATAGATAGATAGATAAATAGATAGATAGATAGATAGATAGATAGATAGATAGATAGATAGATAGATAGATAGATAGATAGATAGATAGATACATAGATAGATTAGATAGATAGATAGATAGATAGATAGATAGATAGATAGATAGATAGATAGATAGATAGATAGATAGATAGATAGATACATAGATAGATTAGATAGATAGATAGATAGATAGATAGATAGATAGATAGATAGATAGATAGATAGATAGATAGATAGATAGATAGATAGATACATACATAGATAGATTAGATAGATAGATAGATAGATAAATAGATAGATAGATAGATAGATAGATAGATAGATAGATAGATAGATAGATAGATAGATAGATAGATAGATAGATAGATAGATAGATAGATAGATAGATAGATAGATAGATAGATAGATAGATAGATAGATACATAGATAGATTAGATAGATAGATAGATAGATAAATAGATAGATAGATAGATAGATAGATAGATAGATAGATAGATAGATAGATAGATAGATAGATAGATAGATAGATAGATAGATAGATACATAGATAGATTAGATAGATAGATAGATAGATAGATAGATAGATAGATAGATAGATACATAGATAGATTAGATAGATAGATAGATAGATAGATAAATAGATAGATAGATAGATAGATAGATAGATAGATAGATAGATAGATAGATAGATAGATAGATAGATAGATAGATAGATAGATAGATAGATAGATAGATAGATAGATAGATACATAGATACATAGATAGATTAGATAGATAGATAGATAGATAAATAGATAGATAGATAGATAGATAGATAGATAGATAGATAGATAGATAGATAGATAGATAGATAGATAGATAGATAGATAGATAGATACATAGATAGATTAGATAGATAGATAGATAGATAGATAGATAGATAGATAGATACATAGATAGATTAGATAGATAGATAGATAGATAGATAAATAGATAGATAGATAGATAGATAGATAGTTAGATAGATAGATAGATAGATAGATAGATAGATAGATAGATAGATAGATAGATAGATAGATAGATAGATAGATAGATAGATAGATACATAGATAGATAGATAGATAGATTAGATAGATAGATAGATAGATAAATAGATAGATAAAATGTTTCAATGTGTCAAATACACAGATCTATAAAACATATAAAGAAAGAGAGAGCGAGAGAGGAATTGGGTGGGAACAAAGAAACAGATAGGGTAAGAGAAAGGGAGATAACAAAATGGGGGCTGGGAGATATATATTATAGAGAAAGAGAATTTTTTCAATGAATCCAATAGGGCGTTTGCAATCCCGTGACAAAAATCACGTGTTTTTTGTTTACTTTGTGTAATGGTGTACAATGGCCGCTGTATTAATATAGTTTCATATAGGTTCGAGCTTTTTTTTATTGATATTTTGTGTTTAAAATGATGATTAATGTATTAATATGGATTTTATTTATTCTATATTAGATTAATAGACCTATCACACGAAGATTCTCACATTAAAAATGTTACATTACTATTGAACGATTAGGCCTACAATGAAAATAACGAATGACTCCAATAATTCACTTCAATAAATCCATTCAAATGCAACACTTACCGGCCAGATATTAAGATGATGAATTGAGCTTAAAATGTTGAAATTCGTTGAAAAAATACCATGTCAGTCTTTCTCTTGTACTAGTAAGACGACGATTTATCTAATGATTTGTGCGTAGGATAGCCAATATTCAGATGTGAATTTGGCATGATAAAGAAGTACTTCACCATTTTTGTACATCAAGTGGCTTCTATTTACACAAATACGTCACTAAAAAACCTAAGTCACACCCATTGCGAACGCTCTATTTGATGGAGAAAACACGGATATATAGCAAGAGTTCTTTACGTCAATTATCGGCATTTACTGATAAATAAACTCAACACATTTGTTATGTAGAATCGTATTATTTTTCACCGGCCCTATGGATCAATTCGGTCCGACAGAAATACTTTTTTTTAACTTATAGATCTACTAAAAAAACGACCTCTCAAATAAACAAATTTACACTTACAATTTTTTGTTATAAAATAAAGCAGGCTCAATGTTTTCTGCTTCACGGAATGTACGTTAAGATAAACTATATTTCCTTCTTTAAAAAGTACAACTTATACAAACTCATTATTCTTTTGGGTCGTATTTTTCTTTTATTTTAAATAATATTCATATCTTTTCTATTCTATTCATCCCAGGTGTGAGGCCGTACAGGTGTGCCAAGTGCGATAAAGCATTCACTCAGCGGTGTTCCCTCGAGTCTCACTGCAAGAAGATCCACGGGCTGATGGAGGATCTGGCCTTCAACGAGAGAAGGGTCAAGCTCTACGTCTGCGAGGACTGCGGGCACTCCACGGACATCGCGGAGGACCACTACGCCCACACCAGACACGCCCACGCTATTAACAGGCGGCTGGACACGATCGTAGCCCGATGAAACGATAGACAAACGGAGGCCGCCGCCCCGTTGGGGCTTGATTCGAATCAAAGACAAGATTCCAATCTATTCACACGGCTGCATGTGTTCGTTCAGCTGTATAGCCATGGAATCGATTCCGATGTTTGTGGATTCAAAATGTGAAGATACCATTCACTTGTTTAATGTCCATCATCTTTCTTTTCTTTTTTGGTCAGTTTTATGTTGATGACACGATTAAAAAAAAAAAGGCATTTTGCTGTGAATTTTTTTAGGAATGCGACTCTTCGACCTTTGTCAAGCTGTTTTGGCTGCTGCGTGGAAATAAGGGGGAAATGGGAGTGGGGGGAGGAGTGCTGTTCAAAACGCATATCTGTTGCTTGGCAACATTAAAAGAAGAAACCCACACCACTACGTCACTTCAAGACGAAATCATTCCATATCCCAACATCAACATCAAATGTATAAATATCAACAAGGAAACTATTCCATACGTTTTTTTTTCTACACTAGATACTTCCAAATGTGATTTTGATAATCTTGGAATGATATATTGTGATATTATTATTTTTTTAATCACGTTGTTTTCACTAAGTAAAGTGGCAACCCAATGTTCTTATCATTCCTATTCAATTGTTGTTGTTAAAATATTTTTTCTTCAGAAATATCCAATTGATCTTAGGTTTTACACGGTGGCCGAGGGGCAGCGCGTTCGACTGGCGTACCGAATAACAATAACAACAAAAACACAGACACATATATTAAAATATTACCTTAGAACTTTGTGATCGTGAAGGAAGTGGCGTGGGAGGCGGGTATGAGTAGAGGGAGACAATCCACCTATCCTACAAATGCGACATGTAAATTTCACGTTCTTAAACACAATATTATGTTTAAACAGGTATGGAAGAGAGGTGGGGGGAAAAAAAGGGGGGGGGGCAATATGAAGTAAAATGGGAGCGCCAAACATGTAAATGCTTTTAAAAAAAATTTTAAGTCCTAGTTCTGCGAAAAAAAAAAGTATAACTCAAAAAAAATTTCAATCCATGGATTAGCCGTTAAATTTTGTAGGAATGACATTTACCTTTCACAATGGGTGAGCGCCCCCCCCCTCCCCTAATTTCGATATTTTGGCATGTAATTGTTGTCACCCGACAACAGAACAAAACCTCTTCCAAAAAAAATAAACCCCTAAACAAAACTGTAGAAGATAGAACGAAAATAAACGATTTCTTAATCCCCCACAAAAATCTCAAGAAGATAAAGCCTTTGGCTATTTTCAGGTTTTCTTTTAACATTTTCAGATTTTTGAAAACAATAATTTTGTGTGTGTGTGTTGTTTACATGTCTTTAAAACACGAAATGTGATTGTTTGTCTGTCTGGCTGATGTTTACAATAGTTTGTCAAGATTTCATGACTTGATTCTTTAATTGACCTGGGTAAATATATAGATCTAAAAAAAAAAAAGCACAATTCTATAGAAGGGCAAGAAAAATTTATGTTTTTGAAGGCCTAGGCAAAGGTTAAATGTGAATAAAATGAGTGGTATTGTACGTTTATTGTTAAATGTTAATAAAATGAGTGGTATTGTACGTTTATTGTTAAATGTTAATAAAATGAGTGGTATTGTACGTTTATTGTTAAATGTGAATAAAATGAGTGGTATTGTACGTTTATTGTTAAATGTGAATAAAATGAGTGGTATTGTACGTTTATTGTTAAATGTGAATAAAATGAGTGGTATTGTACGTTTATTGTTAAATGTGAATAAAATGAGTGGTATTGTACTTTTTTTGTTAAATGTGAATAAAATGAGTGGTATTGTTCGTTTATTGTTAAATGTGAATAAAATGAGTGGTATTGTACGTTTATTGTTAAATCTTTTTTTTTTACTTTTATACGTTACGGTTTTTATACACATGTGCTGCTTATACAATTCATATTCGGACTAAATATTTAATTTTTTTCTTAAAGGAATACAAAGCTGAAAAACTAAAGCATGTCTGCGATCATGTTATTGCACCATTTTCTTTTCTTTATTAGAATCTGGAAACCAAACACTTCAATTAGTGAATGAAATAGAATAATGTGTTTATTGTAAAGAGCTGATCGTTCAAAATCTAATGTAAATAAAGTAACAATTGAATTTTTAGGTGAATCTGTCAATTTTTTTAAGTCTAAAATAAATATCAAAAAATTTTTTTTAATGAATGCATAAATTATGTTTGTATATGCAAAAGTCTTTAAAAAAACGTTTATGGGGCTGTGAAATTATTTACATGTGTAGTTGTATAATTTATCGATTTCTACGATTGCACTAGCAAAGACTAGTGGCCCTCAATAATGTTTGTACTACCACGCCACCCCATCTCTGGTGTGTTGTTTCTGTTAAAACACGTCCATTTTTATTTTTTTTTAAATTATGTTTATTATCTACATTTTAAGGGTCGGCAACCTACGGCATGCGTGCCAAACCGGGTACACACAGCAATTTTGAATGGCACGCGAAAGATCACACACACAAAAAAAAAAGGCAATTCAAGTATTATCTTCGCGAAATTGAGTTCTAGAACAGGATAAAGTTTAGGCTTTTAGCACGCCGAATCAATTAGAATTCCTACTTTGGCACACTGTTATCAAAAAGTTGCCGACCCCTCAATTCTACATTATAATACCATACGGCAACAAGTCTGGTTTGGTGTTTTGATTTCGCCGATAGTAGAATTACATGTTCCATGGTGACACACACGCACACAAAACGAGCCTATGTAGGGCCTACTGTATATATTTTTGGGGTTCTAGAGTAAACGATTTGCTCAAATTGAGTGACGTCATGTGAGAATGACGCAATATACCTAGAAGTAGACCTTAGCTTGCGGCTGTGCATAGTGCTGGCCACACAATCACCTAGTATGCCGTGGCCACGGAAACTGGTGAACGCTGCTTCATCGGACCTATGGATCAATTCGGTCCGACGGGTACTTTACTTTACTTACTACTTACCTTAGCTTAATGCATCTAAATACTAAAATTGTGTGTAGTTTTAATTTGTGTATATTCATATCATCGAGAAATGATCTGTTTCTGTAAATATGTATTGTGCCATTCAATGTTACAATATTGCATTACAACGAATTTGTTTTACCTTACATTTTATGTTTAGATAATTTGTTAATATATTATCGTTTATATGTTGTCCAGTATACTATAGTATAGGTAGTTTTACTATTCTGTGACCAATTCAAAGGTGATATTAACAATGTTCATTTCAATGTAAATAATTGTTTCAGTTAATCACACGGTGTATATCTTACCTTATTGTTTTAAAATGTTGTATATACATAAATTGTGTGCCATTTAACGCATTCCTAAGTAACTCATTCAGATCAATTTTATCCATAGGGATTTTAAAGCGGCGTTCACGAGTTTCTTTGCCTATTACAGACAAGGGATGTATGTGGCCAACACAACGGCCAGACGCTTTTATTTTGCCAAAACTACTGCCGGGCACCTATCAGAGCTGGATAGACTCATAAACACCCTCCAGACAAGGATCCGAAGTTAATCCGAACCCATGGGACCTTTGAGACAACAGACGCGCGCGCTGCCGGTCATTAGGCCACCGCATCCCCATACTAATTATCTGCGTCACATTTATTAGCCGTTTTGTCGGGTGTCTCTAACTCAATACTTTTTTAACGAACATAACATCTGCGTGAGTGTAGGCAAAGTAAAACTAAGACGGTTTGGAGAGGCAAAAAAAATTTATTAAATCTGGTTTCAAATAGTTGTTTGATTAATATTAATTATAATATTTTAATGTGGGTTCTCTTGTCCCCTCAGCAACACAGGCCGCTGAGTCATCGATATTTTACCAAAAGTTTTTTCTTCAAATGTATACTACTCAAATATGTAACAAAAAAAGTTATTACATAATTTTTGTATGAGCTGTGTTTACAGATATTGATGACACAGTATACCGACTTATCTAAGTGTCTACAGTGTACAAATTCGAACTCATCGACTTGTGCAAGAACACAAGCTCACACACAAACACTCAGACAACGACACATTAAAACCAATGTTTTATATTTTGTACTTTATAGATTTACGGAGATATTGTATTTTCTGTGTTACGAACTAGAGGCGTGCTCTTATTTATCATGTATTTATATTTTGAAACCTAAATTCTTGAAAATATGAATATATTAAGGTACAAAAAGAAAATAAAATATTATATTTTTATATTGACATTGTTACTTAAAATACATTTTCACTCGCCATAATATATATATTTAGATTATGCTGTTATATTTTTGTTATTTATTATTAAAATAATTTTACTGATTATTATAAAGTTGTTGTATGTTATTTTGTAAATGTTTTTTTGTGTGTGTGTGTGTGGTCAAATTCTATTCGTAGTTTTGTTTTTCTGGTTCCTTTAACAGTTACCACATTCCCGCCATGCTACTGCATACAGCAGTCTCGATCGGGCACGAGGGAGCAGGAAGGCAGTAGAAAAACGGATTGCGCTAAGTGGGCCTTGCGGGTAAATCTGCATCTTCGATGCGGAGATGGAAGCCATCAGAATTGCCGTAGGGGCAATTGGGAAAACGTTTGAAGAAACACCAGCGGCTCGTGCTGATGTGGTAATCTTCAGTGATGCGCTTTCAGTACTCCAGGCCATCGACGGCTTGGGGTCATGGCCCGATCTGCTTGTCCGGTTGGCTGCTATTTCCGACCTGATCCTCAGATATTCTTGCTGCCAGATGTCCCCCCCCCCCCATCGCGTGCACTGCAAAACCCGTACAATCCATTGGCTATACTACTGTGCTAAGTGCTAGTACTAAGGAGTTTGAGTTTTATCCAGAAGGTCTCGGGCTGTTAACCCCTTCCCCCCCCTGTCCACACACATTCACATACACAGTGAGGACGGCTGGTCCTGCGGCTGGTCCTGCGGCTGGTCCTGCGGCTGGTCCTGCGGTTAGTTCATCGAACTGTCAACAAAACGGTCGCCGACCCGCCGACCAATCCCTATCGCCCTGCATGAGTTTTGGGCCTAGTGGACGTAATAGTCTTCTATCTAGAAGGAACGTCTGTAAAACTTATAAGAAGAATCCCGTGACGCCCTTTGCGCGTCTAAAAGGATATTTACTGGATCTACCAAGTTCGGTGCTTTACGTGACATTAAGCAAGAAAAACAAAGAGAGAAAATAGCTATGTATTGGTCTGGCCACACAATCCATGACCACAAACAAAACCCCCAAAAACACAATAAAAATGAATAACTCATCATCGCTAGCCCCATGAAACAAAACAAAAATACTAAAATACATTTTCAACTACATTGAATTTAATTTTAAAGTCTTCATTGTTGATTGTTGTTGTGTTTGGTTTTTTTTTAGCAAAATTTAAAAATGTCATCAAAGTTTTTTGGAACATGCATTCAGGCCACCCTGGGCATTTTGACGAATCACTTGTGTCTGCCTTTTTTAAATGAATCCCCTCCTTGACACCTGCAAGCTAACAACGGCTCGGGTTCGTGAAGCTTTAACACTTTGTATGGATCAAAGGAAGAAACGAAATTGTATTTTTCTTCAAAGAGAATCACAATAGGAATCAAATACACAAAAATAAGTCACGCCACAAGAACACAATAGGGATTACAATACTATTTACAATACTATTTACAATAGTATTTACAATGCGGTTCATAATACAATTCACAAATTCTATTTACAATTCTATTTACAGTTCTTAAAATTCTATTTACAGTTCTATTTAAAATACTTTTCACAATACGATTCATCATAACATTCAATTTTTTTTTTACAATTCTATTTGCAATAGCCGTACTATTTACAATACTATTCACAATGCAAATCAGAATACAATTAGTTAACTAGCTTATCACAAGATTTCATATCACTTTCATCAAGAAATCATTCTATACATATGTCTTATTATAAGAAATAGAAGATGTCAAAGTAATCTGACAACAAATTGTGACTGTGACCTGGAAATCAACACCAGAATCAGTAATCCAAAACAGGCTTTTTTCACTGCTCAGACTCATATGGAAAACATCAGGCCTAAGCATCCACACCAAAAAAAGGATGTTCAAGAGCAATGTTCTCAGCGCCCTCGTGTATGGATCTGAATGGCAGAAAACTACAAACACCATTGAAGGGAAACTGGAGGTCTTCCAGACACAAAGCCCACGACGCATCCTCAAAATCTTCTGGACAAAAACTATATCAAATGAGGACCTACGTGAGAAAACAGGAGTAGTCCCGCTAACAGAGAGCTTGGTGATGGAGATGGCTGGAACGCGACTGCAGAATGTCAGCTGACTCCCTCCCCAGGATAGCCCTGAGATGGACCCCCCATGGGAAAAGGTCGAAAGGCAGAACAAATGAAACATGGAGAACAACGTTGGAAAGAGACTTAAAGGTTAGAGGCTTGAACTTGGAAACAGCCCCTCGAGCTGCAACAGACCAAGATAAATGGGGATCTTTAGCTTTTGCCTCAAACGCCAGCTGACTCGGAGAGGATTGAGTGAGTGAGTTATTATAAAGGCCTTACCAATGTTAGCGATTAAACATGTTAGTCTTAGTTACTGTTTTGTAATAAAACCCCGAGGAAATAACAGCCTTAGTTGCTCTAGGAGTCATTCAAAAACGAAAATTGCATTTAAATCTAAAACCACACTTAAAGTTGCGAGCTAAAACTGGATAAACATTCAGTGAATATGAATTAACCCTTCATATACCGACCTACTTCTATCTATGCTGCTTTCAGTTCCGCTATATACGCGCCCGGGACTGTAAGGGTTAAAACAGTTAAAATCGTAGCAAAACCAAGACATAACGGCATTTCCTAGCATGCCTGTTAGCATGGCTGAATATCTGGAATCTCTTTTTTTTTCATTAAGTTAGCTTTTGTAAGGTTCTGTGTTTGAGAAATTCTGTCAGGGTGAACTTGCAGGTGTTCATCTATGAGACGACGTTGTGTGTGTGATGCACTGTGATGTTGTGTTGATCTTCAACACCGGCCGCATATAATTGTACGCCGGGCCGGATGTAGTCCGCGGGCCTTAAGCTTGACACATATGTCATTCCTAGAAACTGCAATATATTTATCACTAAAAAAAATATTACATAGGCTACATTTTAGTTGTACTTCTGTCTATAACAATGCTGCATTCGTTTTACAAATCATTTCTGCATATTAACTGGGAAATTCTGCAATGGAATTAAATTAGAATAAGAAAAAAGAAGAAACAGTTATGTTAACTACAGAACAAGAAAGAACAACGCCAACTTACAATTGTCGCTACATCAATCTTCTATAACTGTTTCCTTTCTTTCTGGAAACCCCACTCCATCTTTTTAAGTATTTTTTATCCGAGCTCCTATTGTTCTCTTTAACCAATATAAAAACTTTTTTTTTTAATAGTTTTTTTTTTCGTTATATATTTTTGTGTTATATTTTTTGTTGTTGTTCCGTTTTAAGACTAGACTAGCCCTGAAACTGCAACAGATCTGTCTTCTGACAGGAGAACAAAGACACTAGAACTATTTTATCAGTAGATCTATACATCTGACACCAGGAGAGAGAAATGAACAACGGTAAAAGAAGAAGTTTAAAAAAAAATAAGAGGCCTCCTCCCCGTACCCTTGCAACACACCTTATTTTTTTTTCTAACTTTCTTTAATACACCCGACTAGATAGTTATCAGCATCTTTTGCTGTTGAAAAAAAAAATATATAAAAAAAAGAAACAACAACCGAATATGATCCTGTTTACTTCCCTTCTTCCCCCTTCCCCGACACACCTACACACACAGCCCAACGTTATAGTGTTCAGTTGTAAGGAAAGTAGAGATCAGTGGTGCAGGATTAGAGAAGGTTTTATTTTATAACCGTTCCGTATCTAAAAGGCTTTATTAATTAGTGCTTTATATTCTCGATACTACATTTGTAGAGTGTGTTTTTCTATCTGACATTTTTTAATCTCATGTTTAAAAGAATATATATATCCTGGCTTAAAATATTGGGTTTCCATCTGCAACAGATTTTTTTTTATATTTTCATGCGATGAACTTCAACCGATGAAAAGTTTAGCTGTGTATTTATAATTAGATCTGGGTATTTTTTTGGGTTTTCCTTAAATAGTTTGGTATATTGTCGATGCTCTGGGTCAACTGGCCCTTCCCCCCCCCCCCCCACACACACAAATCGAGGGACTGACACTGGCTACAGGAAAGTTAAGCCAGCTTGACTTGTGGTCTTCGTGCTTCTACAGCGGGTTCCGTGAATAGGCCTACGGGGCCTACCTGGAAACGAGAAGGCAGTCCACCTCACAAATTGGGATGGACTGGTCACACACCGAGCTTCACAAAAGTTAGAAAATACGCCTAAAACCTTTGGGAGACCCCGCGCACAGGAGATTCTATGTTGAGAAAGAGACAAATTACATGAGAGTATGAACAAATCGGATATAGGCCTTAGAAATATTCAGGACTCGAAGAATCGAATAGGTACTATTCTAACGTAGATCTATTAGTACCCATTAAGTCCTTAAACAATTTGTAGCAATCAAGTAAAAGTCCTTTATAACATTTTGTTTGGGTCTACTACGGTCTGTTAATAATACGTTTCGATAACTTTTTTTTCGCCCTTGTGGACATACATTTGAAATCGTTTATATTAACTTCGCACACTTTCTAGTTGGCTGGTTGGCGAGCCACAGACCGACCTTCGGCGAGCTAATTGAACCACTTTCCTTCATCTCATCGATCTAAAACTTGGCACATAGACGTGAGTTACTGGGTAACACATTTTTTACACTTTATGGTGCGCATTGGTAAATCCTGTTTGAGCGTACACGATTAACCTTGCTTTTCTGTGTTTACATAGTACCATACGAAATAAAATAGATCTTTCCATGTCGTGAATGGTCTGACAGTTGGCTTATATAACGCGGAGTTAATTCAAGTCAGGTAGTCATAAGGCAAGATGTATTTTTAATGCTATTGTAATTCTTTTTGTGACATACGTTTGTGAATTCAATTATTCTTGTGTGACTCATTCTTTTCAATTGTAAAACTAGCTTTGTCTAGGAGAGTAGATTCTTTTTTCATTCTTTTTTACTACGTAAGTGTGTAGGCCCTACTTTTGTTTAATTGCATTTTATATTGAAACGAGTCAATTATATTGGAGAGAATCATGTCGGATGCACTGGAGGATCATGAAGGGACAGTCAGCATAAATGGCAGAAGGATCACCAACCTTCGATTCGCAGATGATATAGATGGACTCGCCGGGAGTGAGGAAGAATTAGCTTATCTAGTGGAGCGACTAGACAAAACTTCCGCATACTATGGCATGCAAATCAGTGCCGAAAACACTAAATTAATTACTAGTAACACCAGCGGCATCACCAAGCAGATCAAGATTGATGAGCAGAGTTTGGAAACAGTAAGCAGCTTCAAATACCTAAAAGCTATTGTATCCGAAGAGGGCTCCAAACCAGAAATAATGTCCAGGATTGCCCAGACAACAGCATCACTAAAGAGGCTCAAGACAAAATGGAAAGACGAGAACTTAGCCCTCAGCACCAAAATCAGGCTGATGCGCTCACTGGTCCTCTCCACTTTCTTATATTATTATGCTTGCGAGTCATGGACACTAACAGCTGAGCTGGAAAAGGAGATAAACGCCATGGACATGAGATGCTTCAGGACCCTACTCGGTATCTGTTACAAAAACCATATCTCCAACGAACAGATACGAAAAAGAATACAACAGGAAATGGGAAAATATGAATACCTGCTGGCCACAGCCAAGAAAAGAAAACTGGAACCAACGGGCTTGCAAAGACCATCCTGCGGGGTACCACCAGAGGAGGCAGAAAGAGAGGAAGACAAAAGAAACGTTGGGAAGATAATATCAGGGAATGGACAGGTACAAAACTGTGCGAGGCATTGAGAACGGCTGAGAGACGGGAGGAATGGAGGAGGCCTGTTTACATGTCATCTGTGGTGCCCCAACAGTCCAACAGACTACGGGATATGTAGGATGTTGGTAGGAATTATATTAATAAAATTATAAAAGTTAAAGAGATGCCTTTATACTACGCAGAAGATTATTGCGCCCTGAGCTTATCCTGTGTTTAAATCCAGCCTTGTAGGTTTTAGTATGAATGTTAGCTTTAGAAATGTATTTATCTAATTATATTATTTGTATGAGCAACAACATGTCCAACGCTAGATATTCTATATTATTGGAAATCGTTTTTAAGTTTCGCATCAGTAAATTGAAGAATGCCATACCATCACATCTCTACGTCAGCAAATGCTGTGCTTGAAAAAACCGAACAAACAACTATATTGTTAAAGACAGCAGCCATATTGGTGACTGCCTGAGATAAAAAGAAAAGGAAGGATCAAGTAACCATAATGATAAAGTGACCATCAGTGATTTAAAAAGTAGATATGGTTGTTGGGGGCCGGGAATAAAGGTCGGGGCGTGAATAAGTCAGGGGGCGGGAATATGGTGTGGGGGTGGGAGGATATGAAGAACAAATATTTATGAACAACATCTTCATTGAAATGTTATTATAATCATTTTAATTGCGAACTTCGTGGTTCCGGTGCGAGTTGTCACTCGGCGGGTATCACGAACATCGACTGGGTTGGTGATAGCATCTGTACCAAGCATTACGGTGAGGGGCGCGAGATATGGGGTGGTATTGGAGGGGGGGGGGTAGAGGTCAATGTGTCAATGAATTCAGCATCGTCTCATCTTACAGTTAGTTGTATGTGTCGAGGTCCTTGGGTGGATCTTTTTTTGGATCCTTGATATATTTATTAACTTCTACAAAAAAGTTTGTTTCTTGTCTGGCTGGCTGGCGACCGATCCAACCTTCAGAAGACTGATTGAATTACTTCCCGTCATCCTCTATGTATTGCCAGGTGACAGGTGTATGAGGACAGTCTGAGATTCAATCTGGTAGAAATGAGCTGATGGTCTCACTAGACATAAACACACACACAGACTTACACAAAGATCAGCTACAAAATAAAATTGTGATGACACTCTACGGAATGGTTTTAAAGTGTATTAAGAAAACATATTTTATTTACCTTTAAATTGATGGGAAAATAGATCAGAAATTGATTATTTAGATATAATATTTTGCAAAAATTACATAACATATGGTTCTTTTTTTTTTTTTGTTGTTGTTATTTTTGTTTCTTTTTTAGAAAAAAAATATAAAAAAATAAAACATAAGCAATTTACAACACTTATGATCCTTCTACGGGGCAAAGTACCGTTAGCACTGTACTTCTAGAGGGCAAAGTATCGGTAGCTCTGTACTTCTACATGGCGAAGTACCGTTAGCTCTGTACTTCTACATGGCAAAGTACCGGTAGCTCTGTACTTCAACAGTACAAAGTACCGTTATATCTGTACTTCTACAGGGCCAACTACCGTTAACTATGTACTTCTACAGGGCAAAGCACCGTCAGCACTGTACTTCTAGAATGCAAAATCGTTAGTTCTGTTCTTCTACAGGGCAAAGTCCTTTTATATTTAGAAGTAGGCCTACAAGTATATCACTAGGAAAAAAAAAGAAATGGCTACCAAATGCTTAAATTCAGCCAATCGAATTCATCGACTCGAATTTGTCATCTAATAGGATGTTAGCCTCAGTGGATTCAGAGTTCAGAGTTCAGAGTTCAGAGATAGCATTCATCCACACAACTCTAGACAGACAACGAAATACAACACACACAAAAAGTGTCTTTTGTGTGGAAGTTTTCGTTAATAAACACTTTGTCATTAAACCTCTAACCTTTTATACACACACAGAAAATAATTTTAATATAAACGACATGTAATGGATTCAAGCAAAAATTCGTTTTTATTCTGAAAGAAGAGCTAGTGTGCTCTTTTGCCCATGGGTGGTAAATGAATTTTCTACAAGGAATGGGCGTATCTGTATTTTGAAACATCTCCAAGAATAACAAACAATTTTTTTAGTTTATATAGTAAAAAAAAAAACGAAAGGATAGTGGGAATCTAGTTTGCATCCCCAAATACCACATAACGACGACGCCTCTGCCCCTCCCTCCTTATTATCCTGTAAATCAGACAAAGGTCTGTTGTCTGTGTGTCTGTTGTCTATTTGACGTAGACAGTCTGTCTATTTAAACCACGGGGGCCGGGCTGATTTAGTTCATCAAACCAGTGGGAGTTCGTTTTAGGGGGCCGGTATGTTTGAGTTACAGTGTTGCCCGATCGCGCTAGGCTCCGCTGCGCGCCCCTAAGCCGTCACGGCCTGAATCAGAGATGACAGGAACCGAACAGCACCACGTTTTAACACCCTCCCCGCCCCTCTTCCACTTCCCGCCGTCCCCACTCCGAAAAGTTTAAACCTTAAAGAAACTCTTTTTTTTAATGTAATTATACTGAAAGTAACAAGTTGAACATCTATACCTTCTTTTATTTCCCCCACTGTTATATCTTATTTATCAAAAGAAGAAAATTGATAATAATGATAATAAGCTTGTGTTTGGCGGGAAGCCGTATCCAAGGATATATCTTGTCATCACAAGCATTGAGGGGGTGGGGGTGGGGGGAGGGGGTACTTGACGCCATTCTTACCTGCTTAGCTTCATCATGTTAAAACATCGTTAAGCTTGCATTACTTGCATGGATGGTTTAATATCTATATGTGCGGGGGTTCGAGGGGGAGGACTACAGAAAAGATGTTGCATGTTTTTTTTTGTTGTTGTTATTTGGTTGTTTTTTATTGTTGTTATGTTATTTTTGAATCCTTTATATTTACTTCGCAAAATTTTGTGGCTGTCTGGTTGGCGACCGACCGACCCGAGCCAACACTCAGATGGCTAATTGAACCTTTTCCTCTCATCATAACGATCTGAAACAAGGCACATGGACGTTAAGCCCTGGCCAACACGCCAGCCAATAACCCGAATTCACAAAATCAATTTTCAATTTTTTTTTGTTTTTTCTTTACACCTTATGGTGCGGGCATTGGTAAATCCATATAACGCACCTGAACGCGCATTCCCAATATTTTAAAATATTTATTGATATCTGTTTTATTTTTATTATTACTATAGAGCGTTTCGGTGGGCGTGGCTTAGGTTTTTAGTGACGTATTTGTGTAAATATAAGAACCCACTTGAGGTACAAATGTTACGTGGTGAAAGTGAAGTTGTTCTTTATCATGCAAAATTCTCATCTGAATATTGGCTATCCTACTCAAAAATAAGGAGGTAAATAGTAGTACTGTAGATTAATTGATTAATGTGATTAGGCTAGGGCCGGCAAGACCTATTTACACTTTCAATTTCACTTTATAGGCCTACACTTTTAATGTTTCGTAGGCTAGGCTACGATGTCAAGTGATAGTGTTGGTGAATAGGCTACCTAGTCAAGTCACTAATAGGCTCACATCGTCTATGATCTATGTCTATGATAATAATAAAATAGCCTATTTTATTTAACATACATAATACAGCTTAAATCTTAATAAGACTTATAACACAACACATCATTAAAAAAAAACTCGAGCCTATATGAAACTTTATTAATACAGCGGCCATTATTACTTGTACACCATTACTCAAAGTAAACACAAATCACGTGCTTTTTGTCACGTGATTGCAAACGCCCTATTGTTTTTTTTTTTTTTTTTTTTTTTTTGTGCATGTAGGTAGCATTACCATCATCAACTAATCAAGCAGCTGTCGTGACATTCGCCATTCGGCCTAGGATTATGGTGAAGAAGCTGCAGACTTTTAGCAACTTTTCATAAATGGTATAAAGTAGTTGGTGTTTTTGTGAGGTAGATATTACTAATAACGTAGGTCTTGAAGTCGTGGGCTGTTTAACTTAGTTTAAATTAAGAGGTAATGGGATAGTGTTTCATTTTGGGTGTTTACAGAGAGGTATGTTGTTACTTTTTTCTGGCTTTAAGCGGTTGAGGTATGTAATTAGTTGTACATGTCTTTTTCGCAGGCAAAAGATGGTAACTTGTTCATGTCTTTAAATGAGCATTTATCTGATCTTTAGCATCTGGTGTGGGCATGTGAGTGAAAACACATCTTCTAGTTCATAGGTTCTCAACGGGGGCGATATCGCCCCCGGGGGGGGCGGTGAGAGGCTTTAGGTGGGCGCTGACATTCCCGGGGGCGATTGGGGGGCGGTGATGGGCAAGTGGGCGGCACAAACGTACCTGATATATTTTAACACCTCAGCTTTTTGAATCAATTAGTTTTTGGAGGATGACATGTGATGTAAACGCAAGTGCTGCTAAATATCTGATATCCCCCAACAGTATGCCGACATATTATCATATTAATAAGAAATAGGAATCGAAGTGACTTTTCGATGAAGTAGGGGTCTGTATTTGGCAAATATAGTGTGTGGCCGGCTAGTCCTGTGGTTAGTTCACCGGACTGTTGCTCTAACATCTGCTGATATCAATGATATTTTGATCACAGTTTAACCGAGATGTAATCAATGTATTTTAAGTTGTTTTAATTGTCAGAATATTAATTGTTAAGCGGTATAGATAAGTAGTAATCATACAAACTGGGTAGTTATTGTAATGTTTGAAAATATATCTATAAATTCTTTAGTCATATAATATTTATATAATTTTAAAATACTTTTTACAGTTTGATCATTTCAAAGTTATAAATTGTAAGCCATTTATTTTGTATAAAAGAAAAAAAACACAGAAATATTAGCTCAAATAAAACGGGCTAATAATCTCCCTTTAACAAAAAAAATGTTTCCACATTTGATTCAATAGTGATGCCGAACAAGCTCTGTTTTGTAATATAACAAATATTACTGATTATTAGACTTAAGGCTTTTGCAACCAAAATTGAAACAGAAATAGACAAATTGCTAGCATCACACCAGGCAAACGATTCGCATTGATTTATTTAAACCTTTTGTTAAGGCAATTTTTCAATCTATTAATTCTTACAATATGTTTCCTTTTCAGTTTTTTTTAAAGATAATTAATCCCACAAAAAGTCTAGTACGCCTAAAAAAATTGCGGAAACTATAGTCCAGATGGGCGGAAGGGGGGGGGGGAGTGGGCGCTAAAAGAAAGTTGGGGGGGGGGGCGGTGAGCGGAAAAAAAATGTAAAAGGGGGCAGTGAGCCGAAAAAGGTTGAGAACCTATGTTCTAGTTGATCCCAAAGCTAAATCATTTAGCTACTCTACTTTTATATTGATTCTAATAATCTGATTGGTCTTTGATTGTGTTTGGTTGTGAATCGGATGCTCCAGTCTTCGCTAAAGAGTCTGCTCTTATATTTTCCCTGTATTCTTTACGGCTTTGCAGGTGGCAAGTGCGAAACGTTCCTAACTAAAATGCATGTGAGGGATTTCTACAACTACAAGCAAATGTTTGTTTAGGGGTTGTTGTGACGTTAGCGGCTTTAGACCAAAATTGACAATGACCCGTTAGTAGAAGATGCAAGACATACAAGCTGATCTACACACTCTATAGTTATATTACACACAAGGATAGGCCTATATTTGTGTTTTTTTATCAGTAAAGAATCAGGTGTTGTAAGACAGAAAAGGAAAAAAAAAATAATGCAATAACTGTAATGCGATTCCGAAATCATATCTTTTCCCACGCAGGTGTCAACATTTTAAAAACGGTAGAGATTTTGGTGCTAAGCTGCATGTATCTTAGTAAAGCTAAGAAGCCAACAGCGAGTATATACTAGAAATCCACCATTTTTTAAAAAGCCTTAGCCAACACAATAGACCTATAAGCCTACTTTGTCATGTGTATTTTCTAAGTGGTATTTTTTTTCAAATTGCTTTATCTGTTTTTTTATTATTTTTTGTTATGAATATTATCTTTTGCCTGTGTGAAGTAGACAATCTAGTTAACAGACGCAGTTAATATCCAGGGCCACTGGGTGCTGCATAATCCAAGCTCTTCAATACAATACGAGTCCTATTCTGGTTTTAGGGGGGCACAACAGGCACCCCTAACGAATTTTTTCCTATACTGTAATTTCAGTGTTTTTTATCTCTATTGTTGCAATCGTTCAACATGACCCAGACCCAACTGTGGCAGCAGCGGCAGTGGCGGCAATGGCGGCCAACTGAGACTTTACACGTTGACACCACAGTGACAAAATCTACCCGTGGAGTTGCCACGAAACGCGCTAACATTTTTCTTTTTAGTGCACTTCAATCTCTGAGACGCATCCCGTGTCTCCTATTGTGGCGTCCTCTTAAAACATAAAATTACGTTAGTAACAATCTATATTTTATTGTTGTTTGTTTGTTTTTTTTTTCTTTGGTTTTGTTTTTTTACGCCAGTGATTTTGGAAATCTTGATTATTCTCATGTGTCTTCTTTGTATTAAAAACAATGTGCAGTGTAAGACAACAATTGTTGTTGAGACGTTTCCTTTGTCTGAAAAGCCCCGCAGAGAGTAAAATGGAGAAGAGAGAGAGAGAGAGAGAGAGAATCATAGACAGAGAAGGGGCAGGAAAGAGTAGAGTCAATATCGAAAATATGAGTAGGGTGGGGGAGGGGGGCGCAACAAGCGGAGGAGTCTACCGGGGCGCCAAGACAATTATTTTTTCAATCTCGAATCTTTTTTTTTTCTTTTTTTATTCCTTGTTGCATACGTTTTTCTCTAAATCCATCAACAAATTGTATTTTAATCTTAAGGATTATGTAGAAGATTGTTATTTTAACAAGATAGATTTCTGCACTGTCGGGAAAATAATGTATTTTTTTTTTAGTTTTGTTGTTTTTTGTTGTTGTTTTGTCTTTCTGTGATTTCTTTTCGTTATATATATTTTTTAAATTTTCTACCTAGAAATGTGATTAAATCATAGTTTTTATTTTGAGGGACGTAGCTACACTTAATTGTTAACTACCACTTCTCCCAGAAACAGCCCATTTCTTAGTTAAGTAGCTTATCTTTATATGTTATATCTCATAACTTATCTTATAGACGTGTCTTCTAAAAACGAATGCTTCGTCGTATGTTTATCCATGGTTTGAGTCCAATGTTGCATTTTAATAAGTGTTAAGTTGTTCATTTTCCTATCAAATCGGGGATGTCCGAATGATGTTCGGAAAATATTTTTGTTTTTACATAAATTTGCTCTTTCACTTAGAATAATAAAAGTGTCTTGTATTTTTTTAAAAGGGTATTTTATGATACTATTGTGACTTTTTTTGTCAGCGTTAGTTAACCTTTGATAATAGTGTGCCAAAGTAGTGTTTCTAATTCATTCACTTGTAGGAGAGAATTGAATTGGCTTTTGGCAATTGTAAATCGCTCAGCGTGCCACGTTTGGCACGCGTACCGTAGGTTGCCGACCCTGAGATCAGGCAATCTTTGTCAGTGTTTGTTTGTGCATGGGTGTATGTGTGTATGTATTTATGTTTAAAATGTATATAGTAGGATTCGTAGGCTTTTTGCATTAGTCAGTTTTTTGTCTAGGTCTAAGTATGTCAAAGTGTGTATGTACCGTAAGTTTTTGCTATTCATTTGAACATAGATCGACCTGTTTTTACTGCTTAAAATCTCAGCACAATATGATGAGTTAACATATTAACCCTTACAGTCTTGGGAGCGTATATAGCGGAACTGAAGGCAGCATAGATAGAAGTTGGTCGGTACGGGAAGGGTTAAATATTCTCTTGTGAACTGGAGTCAAGCTAAAATATAAATCTCTTGAAATAAAATCTTTTATATATAGTCTCTGTTATGTTTTAAAAATTTACACTGGCTAAACCACCCATGTTGTCTGCTTAAAAAAAAAAGGGATCCGAATTTTCCATACACTAATCCTTAGTCTTTTATTAATCAAATTATTATACTGTAGTTGGTGTTAAATACTGATATATATGTTTAACAGGTTCAAACATTAGCAACAGGGTTGGCCTATGTCATATAGGAATATGAGACAAAGGCCTTATGAGTCACGACATGTGGGTCTAAAGTCTATACGAGTTTTAGCATTTTTAATGGCAAGGGAGATAATGTCCTTAAAACATTTTAAACTAAAGCCAAGTAGAGTTATCCTTATAAATCTTTTTTTTCCATTTACCACGTTTTACAAAGAGATTATGTGGCTAGCACAGTTCCCAACCTTTACATTCACCAACTCATTATTCTATCAGAATTGGGTGAAGTCATGGTCTGGCCTAGGATCGTGGCAAAAAAAAGTCTCAGAACTTTTGACTAGGGCTTGAACCCTATACATCCTAGATATCCATCCAGCCTCTGGACCATCCCATCTCCCATGACATTCACCTTTCAAATGAAATATGCCCATCGGATGTAAGAGATGTTGTAATACTTGAATTACTGCCAGAATCAAGTGAATAAAAAACAAAATACTTTACAAAGAAAAATAACAAGGGAATTAAAAACTTTTCACATAATAAAACATTATTTAATTATTTCCCCCTGATTAAAAAAAAAAGACACAAAATTTAAACAAAAATAAAAACAATAAAAAAACTACATTTAAAAATAAATTCTCACCCTTAAGCTTATTTTAATTTTAGTGCATAATATTTTATTTAAAGGAGAAATGGACTTCTGTTAATGATCTTTAAAAATATATTTTAATGTTAAAATTGTATCAATAAGCAGCCATTTTGACTAGACAAAATCCCACTATAGTCCTAGTCAAAACAACAAATTGTTAATTGGCTAATATTATTGTGCACCTGGTTGGGTTTCTTATAGGGATGTTAAAACCGGTTTCCTTTCAAAACCGGTTTTCGGTTCTATAAAACCGGTTTAAAACCGGATTTCGATTCTCCCCCCCGCCCCCCCCCCCCCTCCCCGCAATGTCACAATAGTCGCAGGTCGGAAAAGACATGCAAATCTGCGTAGTTTTGTAGGTGTATTTGAAAAATAGTTCAAACTTAATAAGTATTTGCAGAGCATTCAAGAGGTTAATTTGTGTGAATACATTAGGATTTTGTACACGTCACCATAACATTTTTTAGAACATATAATATGGGCTAATTGATTAAAACCGATAATAGCTTTCAATAGTGATCATTTGTGCACCGTGGACTTGGACTTGTAAAATAATGTATTGAATAGGATCACGTAGCACCAATTAAAAGTCAAAAGAATGTGTATTTAATGCTGCCGTTAATAATAAAGCACAGACGCGGTGTCTAGCCGAATTGTTCAAGGTCACAGGACAAATCTAGTTTGCGTCTCTCCAATCTCCATTGCGTACATCAAAGAGTCGTCGTCGGCATCCGTCCGTCTCGAGAGACGATGGTGTAGCTTCATGGGTGAGGTATCCAACTGCACCGCCATAATAGCTGTGTAGGCCAACCCGGGAGGGGCAATCCCTGCCGCACTTGAGGCACATCAAAGAGTAGCGCACATCTAAAAGATGAGCCGACATTTGGTTTGATGTTGTTTTTATCCCAAGCCGTAGTTGGTATTTGGAGAAAAAAAAAGAAACACAATATCTAAGACTAAATAGTGTTAGCAAGGCATTTCAATAATTGTTTTGCGTGAATCCAACTTTTGTTTTTAAAAATATTTCCATCAGAACCAATAAAAAAAAAATAATAAAGAGTGTGCTACTTGAAGTAATGACTACCTTCCAGTCAACAAACCAAAATCCGGTTTTAAAAATCAAAACCGGTTTTCAGATTCAAAACCGGAATCCGGTATTCCGGTTTTCGTTTAACATCCCTAGTTTCTTATCAAGCTGTGTTAAAAAATGTGATCTCTAGCCATGGTTTAAAAAACAAAAAGATGGATTACTTCCCTTGCATAACCAACACAACTCAAATAAATGCACAACTCCAAGTGCAAAGGTCAAATATGTTTAATTTCCAAAACAAAGCCAACATTATACATTGAATTCTTCTACACTGATAGTAAAAATAAAAGTGCTCACAATTCCGTGTGCATTAGACATAAAAAGAAAATTTTTACACCAAAATAAAGCAAACCAATTGTAGAAAGCATATCTGAAAGCTTAAAGTATTCGGATGAGTGGTTTTAGAGTAATTATAAAAAATATACCATGGATGGGTCAAATTGACCCACCTAGTAGGGATAGGGTGAAGAAATCTCTGTCTATATGCTTATTATGCTTATCATACAGCTCGTCCCATACATCAGCTCACCTCTTCAATGGTCAACTGCATTATATGCATACCAATAGCAACTTTCCCCCTCCACCATGACACACCAGTCCTGGCTCACATTTGTACAGCATGGGTCACCAAATAAGCAAAATACATTCACGCAGGTCACCAAATGACCAAAATACATTCATGCAGGTCACCAAATGACCAAAATACATTCATGCAGGTCACCAAATGACCAAAATACATTCATGCAGGTCACCAAATGACCAAAATGCATTCATGCAGGTCACCAAATGACCAAAATACATTAAAGCAGGTCACCAAATGACCCAGGCCAGCATAAGACCATAATATATTAATGCAAGTCACCATAAGAACATTATATATTAATGCAAGTCACCAAAATAACATAATACATTATGGACATCACCAAATGATCAAAATACATTAATGCAGGTCACAAAATCACCACAATACATTAATGCAGGTCACCAAATGAATATAATAAATGTCAGCAGTCAGTCTACCAAACAGCAGTCTACCAAATGACCAAATACATGAATGCAGGTCACCAAATGAATATAATAAATGTCAGCAGTCTACCAAATAATTTAAGCAGTCTACCAAATATATTAATGCAGGTCACCAAATGAATATAATAAATGTCAGCAGTCTACCAAATAATTTGAGCAGTCTACCAAATATATTAATGCAGGTCACCAAATGAATATAATAAATGTCAGCAGTCTACCAAATAATTTCAGCAGTCTACCAAATGACCAAATATATTAATGCAGGTCACCAAATGAATATAATAAATGTCAGCAGTCTACCAAATAATTTCAGCAGTCTACCAAATGACCAAATATATTAATGCAGGTCACCAAATGAATATAATAAATGTCAGCAGTCTACCAAATAATTTCAGCAGTCTACCAAATGACCAAATATATTAATGCAGGTCACCAAATGAATATAATAAATGTCAGCAGTCTACCAAATAATTTGAGCAGTCTACCAAATGACCAAATATATTAATGCAGGTCACTAAAAGAATATAATAAATTAATGCAGGTCACTATAGACTATAATACAATACTGTGTGTTTGAAATGTGTAAGGCATTTCAGAGTTGAAACAACTATCATAAAAATTGACAGCATAAACAATTAGAACATTTGATGCAGTTTAACCTTGGCACATCACTTACATAAAACATTTTTCAAGTGTACATGATCACAACAATATGAGTAAGTAGCCCCATCCGGCAAAGCAGCATTCACCAGTTTTAATGGTTACAGCATACTAGTGATTGTGTGCCCAACACAATGCCCTTCAGGCATTTGCTTTGCCCCCCCAACTAATGTCAGAGCTGGGTAGACTCAGGTATAACCTTGATATGCCCTGTGTTGGTTTAAACCTGGACCTAACCCAGAGACCTTTGGACCAGCAATCTGAATGTGCTGCCACTAAACATGATCAGGATGAGTGCCATGATAAAACAGTCACATTTGTTGTGATTGAAGAAAATGGTACAGCCTACTTGTGATATCAATATCATGTACGAATTCCTCTGACCCTAGGTGCTAAGTATCACAAAGTTTGACTATTGACACTTACAACATTATAAAATATAACCTTTTTAAAATTTTCAAAAATCTGAACATTTCAGAACGAGACTTTTATCAACAAATTGATATTTTTTTTTTTAATTACAGATCTAGTTCATTATTACAGTAAAAATCTCATGGTTTTTTTTTCCAAGAAAGGCTGGGGATATAATGTTATTGCTATAAATTTAGGAGCATTACAAATGCTAATGTATCAGTTGACAAAACAAATACATATTCAGGTAGAGGTTTATGAACATTGTGTAAACTTGGTCAGCTCATTGACAAAAGCCATTAATCAAAGCATTGCACTCTGCCCTTGAACACAAAAAAACAATCCAAACAAAAAACAATGAAGATAAATTAGGGTGAGCAGTGATAAGTGGTTAATGGTGCATAATTGTGTTGAAATTTCAGACGTAAACATCATAACCATTGGAATTCATATAGCAAATATGTAGATATTACAGATAACACCTAAGTTGAAAATTCAGAAACAATGTAAATATTTCAGATAAGATCTAAGTTGGCAATTCCAAAAATATGTAGCTTTTTCAGATAGCATACAAGTCGTATCAAAGTTGGTAATTTAGAAAAGATTAAGTCATACCAATGCAGGGAAAGACAAAAAGTCAAAAGGGAAATAATACTTACTCTATTCATTTTTCAGATAGGCTACTTAAATTTTGCTAAGTTGTCAAATTTTGTCCCAATAAATAATATTAGACTATCAGCTACAAATGTACAGGAATTATGTAAGTAAATAAAGGTAACCAAGGCAATTACTAGTGGTTTTTTTTTTTTTAGGATAATATATACTGTAAGAACTATTTAACAATGTGTATGGAAATGCAATACCCCAATATAATAGTTTCTAAGACATAAATCACAAATCAAAACAAAGTACAAAATAGTTTCCTAACAACAGAGGTAAGAACTCCCCATTAGGTTATCAAACATGAAACATTGATGAAAAAACAAACAAAAACATTATCAATTCGGAAATTTAAAACCTTAAATCAAAACAAAAAAAAACATTTCTCATCCAGTACTCAATGCCCAAACAATAATGTCCTTACATCATTCAAATACTGTCCAATACAATATTTTACCAATTAATAAATTAATCTTGAACAGTACACCTACTGACAGGTTTTGAGCCCAGGCGTCACAGCACTCAAGGGGAATCAATCCAATACAGTCAACATGAAAATAGATTCTGACCACATACAACAGCAGCCATGAAAAAAAGTACCATAGGTCTTGTGAATTTCAGGGAAAGTTACTCTGCTCACCTTACTGTTAACAATAAGGTTAACAATAAGAGTTAGGAAAATTATTTTTAATTAGAGATTAGTGAATTAATCACCCCGGAAGGGGGTAAAAGGGAGATTATCAAGAGAATTTGAATTAGCTAGGCATATTATTGCAAAACTACACTCAGTACCAAGTGTCGGTAAATACTATGTCCAAATACTCAGAATTGTTACTCTGTGGGAATCATCTTCTTGGTTAGGCCTGATTTTTAATTCAAGCATAAAGGGAGATAGCTCTTTATTAAATTGTAAACTGTTTCAAAAATAATACAGAATTCAAATTTAAAGTCACTGAAATTGTTTTAAACTTTTTGATTTAGTTAAGAAAATCTTTGCTAATGATAACAACAGCAAAATTAGAACCCTTTTGTGTACAGCTTTTAAAAACCCAATAAAACACAGAAATATAAAAACATTTTCCTTATGCTAAGACTTCCTTTAAATTTTCTTTCAATTCCCTTTCTTCCTGAGGAGCATTTAGGCATGGAATGTGGGGCCGAAATGAATCAGAATAATAAGCAAACTTAAAATCATGTTTATATTGAACAGCATCGACTTAACAGCATTATCAAAATGCAAGACTAGACTTAAGCTAGAGATATCTGTGTAGAAAAACGGTGTGTGTAAATTATAAGATAAAATGCAGGGTTCTTACTTCTAAAATCATTTTACAAGTCACAAACTTTACATAAAACATCCCCAAACCAATTTATACTGCTATGTGGGAAAAAATCTGGTGTTGTAAATAGGTAGTCCAAATTTTAAGTACCAATTGAACAAATTTAAGAAAAAAAAACATGGTGGGACTTAAGGACATTTAAAAAAAAATTTTTACATATATTTTTCATGACACTTTTTTCAAAATTCACCAACTTTCCCCAACCTAAAGAAACAAGTCAATTTTTCCTAACTTTACCAACCCATATGTAGCCTGAAAAAAAAGAAATATAAAACATAAAAATACAGTTATGAGTTACGAGATATAACATATAAAGATAAGCTACTTGACTAAGAAATGGCTGTTTCGGGGAGAAGTGGTAGTTAACAATTAAGTGTAGCTACGTCCCTCAAAATAAAAACTATGATTTAATCACATTTCTAGGTAGAAAATTTTAAAATCTTATACAGATTTCATTTTTATATTACATAATAGATATACACTACGATTTCAATCAGGTTGTCTGTTGTTGTTTTTTTTTGTTAATCAATAAAGACACCACCACATAGACATTTCTAGCCTAATGGACATTTCTAGAACTATTAAGCTAGAAACACTGCTAGCCTGGTGCAAGCTTTCAGACTTATGACTGGGTCAAGTGAGGTTTTTATGCTAGCTGCCAACATTGTGAGGTACAAGTATACTGGCTGATCAGGAAATAAACACCACATGAATCATAGATATATTTAAAAAAAAAAACTTCTTCTAATGGGTATTCAGACTGATTTAAGAGCTATACAACTCAACTTGCTATATGTAATCAGGAGACATTATACTCATTTATTTAATAATGACTATAATTTTAAACTTATCTCATAAACATATATCTTTAATAATGACTCTAATTTTAAACTTATATCTCTGTAATGTATAAGATAAGATTGGAATCATCATTAGGCACTTTAGCGGTGGCAGAAAAAAGAGAACTATGACCGATAAAGTTTTACAAAAATTTCAAAGAATAATCTTGAATTTTTTTTAAGTATTCTATAACTCTCTGGTGTGTAACCACTGTTTTTTTGTATAATGGATTTGAACTGAATTCCAACACAGAGATGATGGCCTTGTGACAAGCAGTGCTCAGACCAAATCCTCCACATTTTTAGAATCTAGGCCAAATAGAAGTTTAAAGATGTGTCCGCTTCTGTGCTGCTCCAAATACTTGCAGAATTGACCAAGGTCCATGTGGTACTCTTTACCTTTACCACCCCGGGCATCTAGCACCAGTTCATCAAAAATGTTAAACTTGTAAACAGCCGAGAGTTCCTCGGAGCTCTGGGGCAAAGGGAAAACCTGACAAATATATAACAAAAAATAAATTAACATATGTCAACCTTCAAAAGATGCATCTGAAATGTGTTAATAATTGAACTCATAGAATGGTATACTAAACCAAACAGGCTCAGTATTGAAATATTCATTACAAAGTAAACAGACCCTATCAAAGGGGAAGTAAATATGTAAGGTACAGTGGCATTAATACAAGTTATCTTTTATCATTCTATATTGTAGGCCTACATTTTTTTTTCTTAAATTTAATTTTTACAAATGGATCAAATTCTAGATTGGTTGTATTTTCTTTTCCCTTTTTTTCAATATGTATCAATAAGGTGAAGATATCTATAAATATGCCTTTTGATTTTAATTTCAGATGCAAATGAAATTTTCATTAAAAATACCAAGTATTTAATTCCTTCAAGTAAGTTTAAAAGCTTAAGCCATCTGTTTGTCTTTTTTTGGGGGGCAGACAATGAGCAATGTAGCTTGCCATCTAAAACCCACCGAAGAAACAATTTTGACCATTTATCAGGCACCTCCCAAAATGACACAAATGTATCAAGCAATATATATACTCTATATTAGAGTACTGAGAACTTTTAAATGGCTATGCTTAAGATCAGCATATCTTCATGGTCATTTCACAATCGCCTAGGTTGTTTTTTTTCCTGTTTTGAAAAAACTAAAAAAATCTGAATATAACACCTATAGGCGGCTGGTTAGCAAAGTCGACAGCGAGCTCGACTCCCAAGCGCCGCATCAGGGGTTCGACCCCCAGTGCAGACAGCTATAAATCCACCGCCGACTTGGAGAGGAGATGGGCGCCGACAAGTTTACCAAGCCCAAGAGAGGACTAATGGACAACCGGTGTCCATTATCTCCCCCCAACGACCGCTAAGGTTAAGGGACTAAAAAAAAAAAAATTACTTCTGCTATGTCACTGTTTTTTTTGTTTTTTTATTGGTTTAAGATATAGGTGATTTGACATATAGAAGACTGTGTAAAATATACATTTCAACTCAAAAGACCCAAAAAATGACTTAGGCGATTGTGAAATGACTGTGTAAATATTAAATAAAAATGTGTTCTTAAAGACACTGGGAGGATAACTCACATTTTTTTGAAGTGACATAGCACCTTCTGCCAGTGGACTAGTCATTTTTAATTTCACATTTTATCTGATTTTTTTTCCTAAACATAATTTGTTACTAAATGAAAGAAAAGCAAACTTTAGAAGTACAGTGTAAAGCTTTAGCATCAGACACTATGACAAAACATTATTTAAAAGCTCAATAATTACCAAGACAAAGGCATGCAGGGAAAAGGATAGGTGCATTTATATCTTATTGTTTCAACATTGTCAAGTGAATTTTTTTCTGAGCCTCCTATAAAAAAAAAGTCATATCAACCACATTCCAGAAAAAATATTCTTTTTTCATTTTAGGGTGAGGCTTAAAATGTTTTAAGTTGTTTAAAATTAAGATTTTATACAAATATTTTCCATCTGGATGTGTCCTGACCAAAAATGGTTTCTATAAAATTTGTTCTGTGAGATAAATGTTACTTTTCTAGTCTTTAACTGTCTATTGGATTATCGTATTGAAAATAGTGTTCTTCTAAGAGCCTGATATCAACATAGAAAAGTAATAAGCCCTCAACCAGCCCAACAATATAGACTGTATATACTTGCTTAACAGTTGCACATTATTTTACCAAAATTATTTTATACAATTAGGGGTGCGACATATCGACATATACACTTGACAGTTTTTTTTAAAGTTAATTTTTTTTTTAAATCACTAATTATGATGCAACTATCACCCAAATTGCTGATTGTAATGATGTAGAAATACTAGGATATTTCACAGGCCTACATTTTACATTAAGAAAACTTTCGTTTACTGAGCAAAAAAATTGGTCACTTTCAATTTGCATTTAGCATGTAAATATAATATATCTCTATAATTGAAACTGACAAATAGTTTAGGTTTGCAGACCCCGACATCTTTTTCTTTTGGACCAGTTTTGCATTGCCGAAGCATAGTGCAAGCCTAAGGCTGCATTGGTATTGATCATAAATTACAATATGGGAAGAATCTTAACATTGAAAAACCTATCAAGGCCTATAATATAGACCTAAGCTTATAGACTAGTAGCTTAAGATGCGTTTTATTTCAGCTATAGGCAGTGTTTAGCATTCCAAGAAAACCAAGCAATGTTTTCACGCCTACGATTGAAAACAATCCTGAAGACAGGATTCAGGACATTTCGGAAGACCCCTGCACTCAAACTTAATTATTTTTAAAAAATCTATATAGAATAAATGCTTGAAATGTCACTAGCGTGTTTCATTTTTCCTTAGTTGTATGTAAGAGTTGAAAAAGATTACAACTTATTGCTGGTCATGAAGAAAACAAGATCTTATCTTATAAAAAAGCCAGCACTTACAAATTTTTTTCTCCCAGTTCCGTTTAAAATCATTACAAATAACGGTAGGCATAATGATGATTAGGGCACTTGTATAGCGTGTTTATCCATTTTGTTTAGGCTAACATCTTAGCATGCTCGTGGAGCTCTGGTTCCATGACTCAATTGTAAAGTTTGGGGCTTGGGGCTGTGCATAAAAATCTAGTTAAAAATTAAATTCTTTTAACGTCTCTTAGTCTAACTGGCACCATTTTTCATGCTCCATAATTTAGGTGCCGCCAAGTCAAAAGAGCGCACTTCAAAAGACTTCTTTTTGGGTAAACCCACTTTAGAACTAGGAACTTGAGTAGGGACTTATATGAAGAAACATGCCTTCCAAAAACGTCCCCGTAGGGCTTTGGCTATGTGGATAGGTTGATAAAAATAAATTAAATGCTGCCTTTAATTGTTTATGTTTTTAAGTTTATGCATGGTTAAAAACTATTTTTAAGGAAAGTTTCTAAAGTTAAATTTTTTATTTTTTTAATGTTTAAAAAGTATGAATTTTAGAAAATTTTTATGTCAAAAGGAAGCCGAAATTAAGTGTGCGACCTATCTGCGTGTCATTGACAACATATAAGATAAATAATCCCAAACTAAGGGTCCGACCTACCCACCAGTGCAACCTATACGCTAGTATATAATTGATAATACTGCAAACTAAATTGTACCTCTTGTTCTGTGATCCCAATCTTCTTCCAAGACAGTCTACGAACCCTGTGCCAGAACTCTTCCACATCACAAGTGACCCCTTCAGCGCAGATGACCCCTGGCTTCCCCGGCATAGAGAAGCCATGAAGCTTTAGCTCTTTCCCCCAGTCCAGTATCTCTTGGCGTTTGGCTTTGCTGTAAATGTGGTGGCTGAAGATCCACATCCTTGTGAATGTATCTCTGCTTGGTAGAGAGAGACAAGTCCATAAGCAAGGTGGCCAAGGCAGAGAAAGTAAAAAAAAATGACTGAAGCTGCAGTCAAAATCTCAATTTAAAATTTTCATTTGGGATGCAAAGTGGCTTTGTTTATACTATATGAAAAGCAATAATAATTATAACCAGGATTTTAAAAAATGTTAGACTAATTGGTTTTTGCAAGGCATTTCATGACTTGATTCATGAAAGACTAATGTGATTCTATTAAAATATTTAATATTTAAAAAATTCATTTTTTAGAATGAAAAATGCTTATTTACAAGTAATCAATAAATATAATTAATATAAGGTCAGAAAAAGGTCATTTTATCACTTTTTTTTGTAATAAAAGTATCAACTTTATCAATGTTGTGTGTTTCTAAGATATTTAGCTGTAGTCAAGTTTCTACAGCTATGGTAATTTATATTGTAGCATAGATAAAGTTGAGACTTGCGGAATTCCTCTATCTTTGAATTCCTAATGAATAATTATTGAAAAGTCAGCCCACTTTATAAATCTAGATCCTGAGCTTTCAGTCTTTAAAATGACGTATAATAATAGATCTATATATATATATTAAATAGGTGATATTTGATCTTCCATACGACAAATAAACTACAGTTCACAAAAAGCAACAGCGAACAATAAACAAAAATGGATAAAAAAATTATACTGGTACACCAAATAGATTTTTTTAGTGCGGCTTGTACACATGAACTTCAATTTTACTTGAACTTCATCTTCTGATGTACACCTGCAGCTTATACACAGGTGTGGCTTTTACAAAAGATTTTATGATAAATACATACATTGTAAACATCTACCAAAAAACATTTTTATTATATTAACCATATTGCTTAATTTATTAATTTATTTTTCAAATAAACTAATTACTAATAATGTTAACGTTGTAAACTGGAGTGCCATAAAAAAAAATATTCAGAGCTATGTCCCTTTACAAATACTTTTAAATAATGTGTTGTTTGGTCCTTCCAGTGTTTTCCTTGCTGCAAAAGCTTCTTTTTTTGATTGCATCTTTTTTTTGGTAGTTTGTTTTGTTTTTTCCTTTTTGTTTTTTATTCTTAAGTCATTTGATTCTTAATGGGCATAAATACTAGCAAATATATACAATTGTATAGTTCAAAGACCATTCTTTAAAAAACAATTATAACATATAGCTCAAATGTAAAAACTGTTTGCTATTTACTTCCTTAATACATGTACTTCAAGAAATGTTGAGCAATATGTGACTCTATCAGTTCATTGGCCAATTTATTTTACCCCTTTTGTGACTGGTCGTCTTAATAACAGGGTTCTCACATTTTTTCTAAAAAAAAATTCAAGGCTGTTTCCAGACTATTTCAAGGCTATAAGAGCCTAATTCCAGACTACCGGGACACGTTAAAATTTACTATATTAACTATATTACTAGTGCAATTCTACATAAATAAAGTGTAACATAACATAAACTGACAATACAGATAAAATAATTTATAAGTCAATAAACAGACTATAAATAAAAGAAAAAAAGAAAAAATATTAGTACAAATAATTTAAAAAATGAAATTTTTCTAGTAAAAAAAAAAAAAGAAAAATAATTGCTAAGTACAAACTATAAGAAGTATTGAAATAAATCCACATTTATATCAATTAATATGTACTATTAGGCTATCAAAATAATAACAAAAATTGACAGGTAATTCTTTTAATTAATGTCTGTTACCGTTTGAAAAAAACAGATAAAATATGATATTTTCACATTTCTTATTAGTACTAGGCCTAGGAGTGGTTATGTTTTCAGAAAATAAATATTTTGTTTTTAAAATTAGGTACATGTTATATATCAAATTAAAGAGAGTAAAATATACATTTTAAATATAAAAGATTAAACAGTGTACAGAATAAATTAATGATGAAAAAATCTGAAAGATTAGGTCCTAGTTGGACCTAGTTGATGAGGCTTATTTTTTCACCGGTTGATGCTCCCGAATCGTTGTAGTCATAGACCGATATAATTACTTATTTGATTCTAAATTTTATTTAATGTGTGTCTATAATAAAATCAGATGAGTTTGTATCATTTTTATTGAATAATGTCTTCAAAAAAGCCTAGCAGACAGTATTTTAGATGATCTTTACAAGGCCCCCCATTTGTGTACTTGTGACCGTCATAAAAAATCAATGATCACCACTATAAACAATATAAAAAAAAGCATAAAATGTCATCAAATCCCCTTTAAACTTACGTTAAACAAAGTTCCGATATCTATAAATAGTCAGAGGAAGTTAAAATTAATTTTAGAAAGCTGGTTTGGATTTAATAGCGAAACAAACAATGTTACCCAAATCAACGCCAGTGGCGTTCTTACTTCTTACGGACAGAAAGTGTTAATGTATTTTTAACGCTATGGAATTGTTGTAGGCTAAATTCAGAAGAGGATTTTGTGGGGTGGAGGCGGTGAGAGAGGGGGGGTGAGGGTGAGGGGAGACTAAGCCCCTCTTATTTCTGCTACGGGTGAACAGCGTTAGGATGTACAGATCTATTTACAGGCAAAAATCATTATTCTAGCAACAACAAGTGATTAACTCTTTAACCTCTCTTCCTTCCATTCCTTCCATTCAACCATAGACGATGTGTTAAAGACGGTGCCGCCTCACATCAATCTTCCATGACACTAGACGACTTTGTCAACCTTCCTACCCTTGACTGAGAAATTCTATCTCTCCTTTTGTTAGAGCGGCGCGCTGTATAGTTTTTTCCTTCACAAGTGACTGAACTGGCCGGGTCTTTGTTTATTGTTAGAGCGTTGCAGTCTGCAGTGTTTTTTTTTTCTAACTAAAGATTAAAGTGGCCGGACCGAGCTACATTGTTACACTGGTATTGAAAGTATTTCGTTAATGTAGTTTTGTAACTAAATCCATTGTGGTTTCAAAGCGGGGTTTTATACACAAGGTAAAATCTAGGATTGGATTAAAACTCGCCAATGCGCATGAGCTAGAAAAATAGCCAAGGTGTTTGGGGATTGGGGAAAAACTTAATCTAAGGCTTGGTCAGCAGGGGTTTACAACGTTTACAAATGGGATTGGCATTTTTTGTCTGACCATGATTTTTATAAAGACATTTTTTATCATAAATTTCCAGACTGACAGGCTATTTTTCCAGACTAAAATGCCAATATTCAAGGTTGTCCAGGCCTTGATTTGTTTTGTTGAAACTCCCGACTTTTCCCGACTTTCCCGACTGTGTGAGAACCCTGTAATAAACTCTCCCATATCACGGACAAATATTATGATCTGAGACATCGTGAATTAAAATTGTATGACTTAAAAAATGCTTTGTCTCCAAAACCAAAAGTGGCATATATATTATATTATACAAACCCAAAAATTGCACATTATTTATACAAAACCCAGAGTTGCAAAAAAAATTAATAAAAAAAAACAAAATGGCACACGTAAAAAAATACAAACCTTTTGGACTCTACAGTTCTTTTATCATCACTTTTCTCTGCCTTCTGAGTCGGTTCAGTAAACAAGTAGTTCAGTTCTGTGTACAAGCGTTCTCTAAACCACCCCAGAAGAACACCAATAGCCAGCTCACCTTCAACAATGTTTTCTAGCTCTGAGTGAGGAAAATAAGTAAAAACAATACATCAACAAAATGTGTTTAAATCATTTAACATTTACATCCATGCGACCCATGCTGATGAAATCTTAGATAAGTCCCTGGTAATAATAATAATAAGGTCATTTGTATAGCACCTCACTCCATGCTAATGCAAAAAACGAACGACAACGACTTCCCATAATGACTCAGAGTAGGGATGGAACATTCTTGATAATAGAGAGGATTTTTTTTAACAAAAAAAGTGGGACATACTGTAAAATCTCAAGTATAAGTCACACTTGTTTTTAAACAAATTTTTCGGTCCACATGTAAATAAAAAAAGTTATTTTTTCCTAGGTTTGAATATCAACTAAAATGACGATGTAGGCTAAGATATGCAACATCACTGAATAGACTAGACTCGGAAATAACGGAAAAATATATTAAAATGTATTTTGATGTTGCAAAAAAACTATTATTATCAATGTATTTTTTTTAACTAATTAAATTTAACTAAATATCTGTTATTTTATACAGTTTATATCAAATCAGGTAGGTTAACGTTTCCCATAAGTTTGTTTTTCATGACCCGGTTATTTATTTAACTGTTTCAACGTCCGGTATAGACCATGGAAAGTTTTAAACCACTAAACCTAGAAACACTAGAGGACAGAAGGGCAAAGAGTAAAGTAGTAATAATACATAAGGCATTAAATTCTAATTTAGAAGATGTAACAACTTAAAAGGCAATATAAACTTTATATCAGATTTTTTAATTTAAATATAACATAATTCTTATAAAATTAGACAAAACAACACAAAATGACAAATACGATGAAAGAAAAAAGGTAGTTACCTAGGTGCATAACAAAATCCATTTTATTTAGCCAAACTCCATTTTCAACATTCTTTAGGGTGATTAAGTAATCTGTTTATTATTAACTTGAATTTTCTACTTCACACAGATTATTCTACTTAAGAGCCCCTTTTTCCAAAAGCTAACAAAATAAAAACAAAAATTTTCTCCCTTGTTTTCCACGGGCTATTTCTAGTATATATATTTTTTTTCCAGTTACATGTATAATACTGTTGTTAAAAAATCAGTATTAACTTTTTTTAAATTAATGTTAAGAATTTTTCAATCATAAAATCCATTTTACAAGATGTAAAAACTTTACAAAATTGTTTTCCACATAGAAATTTCAGATTACCATACCGTCTAAAAAAAATGTTACTCATATATTTTATAATATTCTAGTTTTAAATATATATTCTGTACAGTTTTAAGCATAACTTTTATAATGACACTTATGTAAATGTTGCTTAAATATTAGATTTATTATCAGCAATTTCGTCATGCCTCTGGTTCCATGACTCAGTAGTAAAGTTTGGAAACTTGGGGGTCGTTTATAAAAATATAGTTGAAAAAAAAATTCTTTTAACATCTCTTAGTCTAACTGGCGCCTCTTTTCACCTTCCATAATTTAGGTGCTGCCAAGTCAAAACCTTAAAACTGCATCACTTTATTTTACCAGCACCATACATTATCTACATTTAGTTTTCTATCTCTTGGCTATTCATTCAGTAATTTATAAATTAGATTTTTCTTTATATTAATATTTAAATTTGAACTATTTAAATTTACTTTTTTATGTATTCTAATAAAAAGAAGTGCAGCATTATGTCCACAAATTGGCTGAATTGACAGTAATCCAGGAACAGAAAGTGTAGTACCAGTATTTAAATCATTTTTTTAATCTTTGTAAGCTTCTAAAATAGTTAAATAAGAAACATTTTAATTACACTATTGATAACATTAAATTCAAGTATAAAATAATCAATAATTGGCATGAAACCATTTTAATTTTTTATTTGCTTAATCAAAATAGTGATTTAAATCAATGTTAAATCATCTCCACCCTGTAATCAAGACTGAAGTTTTGTTTAAATTATGATCTCTAAACACATTTTTTACTATATGTTAGTTATTTCAAGGTAATGATCTTCTTATTCTGTAACTTTTAAGAAAAGCTCATTCTTTTCAAAATCAACAAAATATTACATAGTCTAATTTATTTTTATTTTTTCAATGATCTATTTTTGGACAACATTATTACCACAAGCAGATAGCATATTTGATTCATTAAAAGTGTTCTCTTAGTAACTAAATTGTTTACCGTTGTTCACTTCTTCTCTCAGCTGCTTGTGTCTCTCACGGCTTATGTCTGGAGCTCTGGTGAAGATTTGTGGCTTGACAAAAGGATATTCATGGGGAAGATTGCAGACTAGCTCAGCTACCAAGGTCTAGAGTTAGAAATATTGACTAGATTACATTTGAGGT
Organism: Anisus vortex; assembly: GCA_949126835.1. Classification (NCBI taxonomy): domain Eukaryota; kingdom Metazoa; phylum Mollusca; class Gastropoda; family Planorbidae; genus Anisus; species Anisus vortex. Next base: position 14,342,608 of record OX421502.1, on the reverse strand, counting down.
AGACCTTTAGTAAGCACGACGAATGGCCTATTAGATACAGAGAGATACCTGAGATAAAGGTCAACAAACATAATAGTTAAAATAATCTGTTTATGATGAGCCAATGTGAAGTCTATGAATGAGATAAGCCCCCATCCTTAAAGCAATTTTTAAAATCTAGGTTCAATACGAGGTATATTTGAAAACTCTCTAGCAATTACCTTCAAAATCAAGTAAGAAATCTTGAACAATTATTTATTATATTATAAAATTTATTGTAATATAGCAACGACATTGAAGAGATATTTATGAAAAACTTTACTAGAATTCACCATTCTTAACTCTATTCCTGACAACATGTACTTTACAAATATTCTTAACCATTCTTTGTAACAAGAAATGCTCACAAGGTTCCTACTCTAAAATTAACTGCCAGCTCACAAGGTTCCTACTCTAAAATTAACTGCCATTAACCAATGAAGGCATGTAGCTGCCACAACTGAAACTCTGTCTATTCCCCTGATAACATGCTGTATTTTAAATTGTTTGGGTAAGATAAGATAAGATTAGAGTAAGATTGCTTTATTGATCCAAATGAATGGAAAATTGACTTGATTACATAAATTCCGTCTTTCAGCATACCTAAAACAATATTAAAGAACATTTGTACTCAAACACATTCACGCATACTATCATACCATTTATCATACAAGAAAAAAAAGTAGGCCTATTATTTAGGAGTCAGCTATTGAGCCATTGTATTTCCTGGCTGAAAGGTGATTCTTTTGAAAGAGTCTCACTGACAGTGGAACAAAAGAGTTCCTAAATCTCTCTGTTCTTGCCCTTATTGAAAGAAGCCGACCACTTCGACTAGATATTATGTAACTATCATGAAGCGGGTGTGCATGATCTTGGAGGATTTTATCAATCATAGACAGGCACCTTGAACTGAAAATATCCACAAGAGATGGTAATTCTGTCTGTGTAGTACAAGAGGCTTTGTTTATTAGGCGGTCTATCCGGTGTTTGTTAAATGTGGTGGTATTACCATACCAGCAGGTGATTGCAAAGGTTATGATGCTACCAACAGTCGCCGAGTAAAATAGATTCAAAATGGTTTTCTCTATGTGAAATATTTTTAGTTTATTAAGACAGAAAAGTCGTTGGTGCATTTTCTTACAAAGGCTTTAGGCAGTGGTCAGACCAAGTCAGTTTGTCAGTAATTGTGACGCCAATATTGCGAGACTTGATCTATTATTTGGTTGTTTATGTGCAAATCAGCCAGCTTGGGGAAAGAATGTAGGTTCTTCTCCAAAGGGATAATGTACGGATGGCTGATGGATCAGAATGATGATGCATGGGTATCAAATTAGAGCAATGACCATGTCAACTATGTCTTGATGGTCAGCCTTTTTTCCGTTCCTATCCGTAGGTTAATTGATTTTGACAAAAAGACCCCCTCCAATCACAGCTGATCATCTTCTATGCTTAGCCCTTCATGCCATCTTACCAATAAAATTACATGCCTCTCTGCATCAGTATTTGTTAAAAATATTTTTTACATATTTCAAAATTCCTAAACTTTTTCACAAACATTACCAAAAATTCAAAAATAAATATTGGCCGGTATGTGTGACAGTTTTAACTGGTAGTGTAAATGGTTTGTCCAAATTTAAATTTTATGTGGATGTTTTTCAATACTCATGGAATGATTTTAGAAAACTGAACAATTAATTAATTTTTTTTAAAGTAACAATTTGATTTTTATCACCATATTTTGTTCATCGTAGTAAAATTGTGAAACTTTCCCAAACCTTAGTCAATTTTCACAAACTTTCACGAAATTTCCCACACTTGGGGAAATCAAGTCAGGTTTCGTAAACTTTACCAACCCATATGAACTCTGATAGTAAAAGAAAAAGAAATCCCATCTGACCAAATTGATCCATAGGGCCAGCGAAGCAGCGTTTACCAGTTTCTGTGGCCATGGCATACTAGGGGATTGTGTGGCCAGTACAATGCCCAGCCACCTTTACTTTACCCCAATTAAAGTCAGTTACCCATTAGAGCTGGGTAGACTCAGGGACACCCTCCAGACCCAGGATTTGAACCCATGACCTTCAGTACGCCAGCCAAACAAGCTGCCGCTCTGCCACCGTGCCTATGAACCCTGTTAGATCTCATATAGATTTTTTTTGTGACAAAAATGTGTCAACTAACGTCTGAGAATGAGCCTTTTTTTTTAAACTATAGCTAGCCTTTGATTACATTAATTTTTACTACATCTGATTAAAACAAAAACTTTTAAAAGTGTTATCAATTATATAGAAACTGTTCTCTTACTTTGTTATCACTTTGTACTGTGACTTTAATTGTGTATCCCAGGCGACTCTCCAAGCCATCAAACTCAAGCGCACCAGACACAACAGCTTTGACAAGTTCTAATGTTGTGGGATCGTCTAATTCAAACTCACCAGGATTGGGATACATCGATCTCAGCATCTCCACCTTTTTAATTTTATAAAGATAATAAATAAAATTGTCTCTTACGAGTAATAAGTAGCTTACAAGTCTTATAAGAAGAATGTATGCTTTTATTAAATACATTTTTAAAAAAATGTTCTAAAAACAAAGTCAAACAGGCGGATGCGCCCACTTGATATTGGCAAATGTTATTGTTCGTCCCTCATTTCCAAGGATGACCACGCCTCCCAGTTGCAGTGTGGCTTCTTTGGTGGCCTATTAGTACAATATGTATTGCACACAAAAGATGCAGCTCTGGGGTTGTGTAGCGTCTTGCAGGTATGCTTGGCTTTTCTAATAATAAGTTTTTGCTCAGCCCTGGAGGTTCTGTTACTTTCTGCAAGTTGTGCCCCAGACGACATAACATTTCGCCACCTGGCTCTGTCGGCCGCCAGTGCCTCCCATCCGTCTGGGTTCACGTTAGTCTAGTTCTTTTCAGCTTGCTTTCAGACCATCTTTGAATTTCTTTTTGGCTGCAGGTTCTTCTTTTGCCATGTGCTAGCTCACCAAATAGAAGCTTCTTCTGCAATCTATAGTCTGGAATTCTCACTAAATGAACAGCCCATCGCCAATACTATACATTTAAATATTGTAAGGTATTTTTCTCACCTCTATCAGCTGTAACTCCAGACCTTGTAAAGATTTTTCTGAAGACATCTCAAAGCCATTATCTGTCACCAAAAAATCTATAGCACAGTCCCAGTAATCCACAATATAATCAATTCCAGCTTCAGAAATTTCAGATCTATGCAAAAAATAAATTATTAGAAAATGAAGTTAACATTTTAACAAGTATTGTATTTGTTTTTTTAGATCTAATTCTTGTAGCTTGAAAACAAAATTAACTTATTTAATCAAGCGTATGGTTTCAAAATCTCAAATGAAAAATGATAAGCAAAATTATAAAATTCATTTGGGGTCAAAAATTACAGGAGCCTACATTTCATACTACTAGATAACACTTTTTTTTAAACTCTGAAAGTCTTATCTATGCAATGAGGTCAAGTGATCTTGGAACATTAAATTTAAATAAATGGGACTTAATGGTTAATGAACAAAAAAGAAATATAAGGTAAAAGCGTCCCTTCCCCCCTAACTTCTTCCAGAAAGTCCTTTTTCTAAAACCAAGGTTGTTTTTTTTACATTAATGTTTCTTTTTTTTAAGAACTTAATAACACTAAAGACAAATATATAGTCTATATAATTTTTATTTTTTAAATAGATTTTAAATAGAGATTACATTCAAATTATTTTTCCTTTACATTATATTAAATATATTGATATATAAAATATATTCAACTTTCTATGTATATATTTTTATATTAATTTATGGCCATTTTATGATGTTATAAACTGTGATAACTTTGTTATCCATAAATATGTTTTTTGAAAATGCTGTGTCATTGTTTTGACTGGTTGTCTACTGAGTCAGTGCTGTTTTATTTTTTTAACTTAAAATTTGGATAATAATTACAAATATTGATGGGTAGCATATTTGTTTAGTAAAAGAGAATTTAAAACTTTGAAATATTTATTAATCTATTTTTTTAATATTACTTTGCAACTATTAATAATGAGATAAAATATTTATTTTAAACAAGCTCTGTATGAAATTGTGCACAATTTCAGAATTTGTCTGCTATTGCCTCATTGCCCCACCCCCAGTAAAGTCTGCCTTTCATGCAAGTTGGTAGGCTACATGGTGCAAGTGAAGCAGGGGTTCCAGTTTCCATGGCTACTACTGCACAGGCATTCTTCTTCTATTAGCCAGTCTGCAGAGCAGTTTGCTCTCTTTCAGTCAATGTCAGACACTGGCATTGTTAATCTGGGTGTTCCTTTGTGGCTTTTTTTCAAACCCTGCAGCTCAAGAGAGTTTTCGGTTCTGCGCCCAGCACCTGTGAGTGGTACTCCGATATCAGGCTGCATTAAGTCAGGGCTGAGTGGTGCTGAGGTGGGGCTGGCTTATGGTCCAATCTCCGCCATCCAGAGAGCTCTCCAAATGGTTATGACACTCAGTTGTGCCATTTATTTTTTTATATTCTGGGAATACTCTGTGGAATTGTTACATCCTGGATTCAGGCCCCTTCACGACTTTACACCCACCCATCTCCATGCTACCAACACCCCAGAGCCCCCCAGCAGGAGCTGCGCAAAACCTCTAACCAGGGTAGTGCAATCTGGACCTGTGTCGAACAGCACCACAAAGGGGTGTACAAGTTTTGCGTGCCCGGGTTATACCCAATGCACAACCCACTATTAGACACCTTTTATGACATGCAAGTGGAGTTAGCAGTGGGGTTATTCTTTCACCTGGTCATTTCCAGGACCCCAATACCCACACGGGGGAACGGCATAGACATGGAAGGGAATTAAATTTCCCCAGCTAAGTTCATGTAACCATTTGAGCTGGGGATGATACCCTTAAGACCTTGGAAGAAATCCAACTATCCCCAGGTCCCAAATCCAAGAACTTTGATGTGGCAATTCTAGCAGGCTGTCACTAGACCACATATTTGCTATTTGATTTTGCACTATTTGCCCCCCCCCCCCTGACCTTGCAATCACTACCTATTACTATTACTATGTGTCAGATTGAATATTTTGGCCAATAAAAAGCCATAGAGCAAACATTTTTTTCAAGACAACCCGGAAAATTGCAAAAGTTCAGTGTGAACAATTTTTCAGTTTTATATAGGTACCAAATGACTTGTAATGAGAGCGCTTATAACTTAAGCTTACATTTTGACAGTGCTCCATCTTTACAGAAAAGTAGAAAATTATTGTATCCCACTGCTATCCATGGTTTAGTTTTGCATTTGATGAGAAGATTTTAATTCAATTTTTAGTTGTTGATTGTCCTGGTTTGTTTGGACAACCATAACATGCTGAGATACTACTGTGTAAGAAGGAAAATCTGATATGAATTTGTTCTAACATTAGGTACATGTTTAAAAATTATTTTTTTTATCTCAACATCTAAGTATTTTATTGAGATTACCATGTTCAAAGTTAGGTACTTAATAATTTCTGTATTATGACTCGGGTACTTTACTTTTAAACCTTTCTTGGATTGTTTCTAGCTTTAGTGATTTAGCTAATGCTTGTCAGTTAGGAATATTTCCTTAGATAAAGAGCTCTTTTCTGCTCTAGCTTTTTGAAAGTTTTCTTTAGTTGATGCCTCCCACAGATGCATATATAGATCTAACTAATGTTAGCTTGCATTTTAGTTTTATGATTTTGATACATTTGTAAAAGTTTTTTATAAAATTAAGCCCAATGTGTTATTTCAATTTTTATTATTTTATCAACATGTGGATTCCATGTAAATGTTTCATTCATTATATTATTACAACTAAGTAGGTTACTTGTTAGCATTTTTATTTTGAATAAAATGCTTTCCATGAAAAAAAACTTGTTAATAGGTCTATTTATTTGTTTCTTGACAATTTACATTATATTCCCATGCCATATTGGCCAATATTCAATCTATTGTACCTATTTAATTTTTATTATCTAATCCTTTAGATTTATATATAAGCTGTCTATTAATAATTATTTGGATTTTACATGAACTATTGTCCTTTATTCTGTTTTGACGTGGTTACGAGGTATTATGTCTGCACAGATGATTGACTATAAGGGGGCTACTACTATTTATAATATGCTCTATTATTATCCAAGTATACTTTTAAGTTAAACTCATCTATAATTCACATATTTAGATTTTTTTTCCTTTGTATTCTTTTGCTGTCTTTGTTGTCCTATATATATTACAAGCTACATTGCCCGGCGTTGCCCGGGTGAAAAAAAAAAGGACTGTCTGGGGTGCAGATAACAAATTTATAAACTACACTTACTGAATACTTTTAGGAAAGTAAATAAATATTGTAATAGGGTAAAACAAATAGTCAAATATTTTTATTTAACAAAATCTATATTGCCTATAGATTTACAATGTCTTTTGTTTTTAAAAGTTTGAAAAATTAATTGTCGAAAAAAAAAGTATAGTCTAACTGGAGAATCGAACCCTTGGTCGCCCGTATAGCAGTCCACTACGTTTACCACTGAGCTATCGAAGACAGAAAAAATTATTAGACGGTATATTGGGCTAGGCCTAGATAGGTCAGTGACACACGTGTTTTCAAATTGACCAATGGGGATCCTCGCGGGGCTTAACACTGTCTTTTTATATATATAGATAATACAATCTTCAATCTTCAGAAAATAACCTTACTATTGTTCCTGTATGCCAATAGGTAAATCTGCTATATAATTTAGAAGTAGTGGTGGCCTATGACAGATTCTGTGGACCGCCTGTCTGGGGAAGCCGGCTGGTCCAGCGATTCACTACTGTACCCATGGGCCTCAAAGACTGGCGTAGTGTGTAAACCGCCGATACATTCACATTAAGAATACACCGGCAGACGAACGCATGGGGGACAGCCCCCGCAGCGGGTCCGAGTTTCATTGCACTGCCGAGAGGCCACCGAATCTCGGTGGGGAGGCAGCAATGGCCGCTGCAACCCTGTCTCGAAAACCACCCGGTGCCTGGATGCCTGTGCCTATAGTATAGGATTTGTGCTACCGGGTGACAGTGCAGGAATACGAGTGAGCCACCACAATAATGATCCTTAGGGGAACCGCAGCGAACGGTAGCAGGCCGGCGGAATCCTTCCCTGTTACACGGCACGCCGTTTCTATTTGACAGTAGAATGTCTACCATTCAATGATGTAAGGGTCCAGAGATGAAGAAAAAAATAACAAATAAAACCCTCTAACTCAAAGCTGGCAAAGTTTCTAAACCAATGTTAGCTCCCATTAATTGTCAACCAGCGAAAGAAGGAATGGGGTTGCCCCCCATCAGGCATCCGAGGATCATTGGCCCGCCCCCGAGCCCAATGAACTCGGGTGGGGAGGAAAAAATAAAACAAATTTACTTTACTGTTTGTTGAGCAAAGCCCATTAGATGTGGACATAATTTAAAACACTTTGTCAACTAGGGCCTATGCCAATATTTGTTTACTATAGTCTATAGTATACTGTATAGGCCTACTTAAAATTGTATATTTACTAGCCTACTATAGGCTTAGACTATGCCTATGTTCCCATATTGGCCATATTATATATTTTATTAATCAATCAATTCTATTATTTTGCATGTAGTCATGTAGAGCCTAAATGATAATAAATTATGTGAATTACTTATGTGAGGCTTGTAATTCATAAAAGTGAAATGATGAGTCTATAATTTCAAGGACCAGATTTATCTCTTTTTTTTTAAGTTTTTGCAATTATTGTAAACTATAGGCCTACAAAATTAAATTCTAAAACAAAAAAAAGCTAAAACTTAGTAAGACTATATCTATTTAAAATGGTAGCCTATTCAATTTTATTTGGCGTTTCCAAATGGTGACGTTAGGCACGGTTAGGCGGGGTCTAGGCCTATTAATTCTAGATTTTTGTAACGTTTTCTACCCGCCTTTAAAATCTATCATAATCAATCTATGATGTCGACTATGTCACTATGTATGAGTGACTATGTCAAATGATATCGAATGTCTACGCCTACAGATTCTTTAATTAAATATATAAAAAGGACAGCGTTATTAAATAGTAGTTGGGAAAAAAAGTTGGGTTTAATATAGAAAATAGAGACTAGAATTGAAAACAAAGAATGATTAGAAAGAACTCAGACGACCCAGTCACACTCAGTTGACTCAGTGACTTTGTTGGACTAGACTTTAGATTTACATTAAATTACGACTTTTGAATGGTCTGGAAATTTCTAGATCTAGAATCTAGTGACCTAGTCTAGATCTAGCATAATCCTAAATAAGTAAATGAGTCATTTATATAAGCTACACAATTTTTTTTTTGCCCTAACTAGCTCGGATGTAAAAAAAAAATGAACCTAAAATATACCTTTTTAAAATAAAAAGATCTTAGTGTAAATGGTTAGGAAGCTAATGCAGTTTTAGTGTTACTGTTTTAGATTTTGTATAATCCAGCTTTTTAGCCATCCACAGAGCTGACATTTTTTATCTTATAGTTTTCACACATATTTTGACTAAACTTAAACCCAGACAGACATAGAAAATAGAAACTAGATCTAGAACCTATATATTTCCAAAGTAAGTAAGTAAATAGCTTAAAGTACCCTTCGGTACCATAGATCAGTGTTCGGACCAAATGATCACAGTCACAGTCCGGCTGGTGAATCAGAGTTCACCAGTTTCTGTGGCCACGGCATATTAATAGCGCTAAAGAATAAGTTCTGCTATCACGCCTATATACTAACAAGCCAATTTTGTTTCAATGAGTAGAAAGTGCCCGTAGGGAGAGTACAATCACCTGGGACATTCAGGCTCCGATTGGGCGCGCGACAACGTGCACCCTGCTGGCCACCCCATCCCGTGTCACAACATGACACTGCCTTTGCCTTTGTAACTTGTGTTTTAATTGTGAGTATTGACTCGGCACGAGTTTGTATAACAGTCTTTTTGCATTTAACTGTGGGTGTATCCCATGTATAAATAAAGATGGATAATTTACTATAATGAACTAATTTGACTGATTTTGTAATTTAGTATAATTAATAATCAATATAGGCCTAATGTAGTAATTACGGTATACAAACACGCAAAATCTGCTCACGACCTTCTTAATCGGTCTTTGGCCGATCGCCCCGTTGCCACTTCGCGATCTGGCCGACCAGATCTGCAAAAAACTCAGATGAAGCATAGGGGCGAATGGCAAGATCCGAAGGCCTGGCGAAAACCATCCTGCAGGGCACAGTGCAGGGTGGAAGAAAGAGAGGCAGGCACGAGAGACGATGAGAGGATGACATCAACCTAGGGCAGGGGTCAGGAACCTTTTTGTCTGAGAGAGCCATGGGCACCACATATTTTGAAAAGTATTTCTGTGAGAGCCATACATTATTTTTAAAACTAAAAATTCAAGTAGGCCTAAATTGTGCATACTAATTTCAACACTAACTAAAGTACAATAATTTTGTCTCTGAATTTTTTAAAATAACATTGTTATGCTGTTGCTAATCAATAATTAGTATTTCTTACCATTAATGCGACTTCTGGTGCTGCAATGCAATTAATATGTAGATCAAAGGAGTCTAAAGAAACATTTTTTTAATAATCAAACATTTTTCTGCGAGCCAGATGCAGCCATCAATAAAGCCACATCTGGCTCGCGAGCCATAGGTTACCGACCCCTGACCTAGGGAGTAGAACGGCTTGTCTTTTTCGGATTCCCAATGGGCGGCGCAGAACCGATACGAGTGGCACACAATCGTTCTACAGTCAAAAAATGGTGCCCCAACTCGGGTTATGGGATAGGTTAAGGTGAATAATTGTAATAAAATATAACTTTAAAAAAAAAAAAAGGAACGTAAGACTTACCCGTCTGACCGAATTGATCTAGGTGAGATGAATCAGCGTTCACCAGTTTCTGTGGCCACGGCATACTATGTGATTGTGTGGCCAGCACTATGCACAGCCGCCTTTACTTTACCCCAACTAATGTCAGGTACCCATCAGGGACACCCTCCAGAACCGGGAAAAAATCCTAGCCAGCACCAGGATACGAACCCGGCTACCGTACGACTTATTAAAGTATAAAAACATGAATAAAAACAATTTGTGTGAACTCCAAATAGATCTTATAATAAGTAACTAAAATACCTAGATTTATATACATATACATATATATAGACATCTACGAATATAGTCTATAGATAATTTTCCTGATTACACCTTTTTTTTATTGTAGATTTTCAGGATCTTTAGTTTCCATAACTGTTGTAAATAACAATGCGCCAGAGTAGATGTTTCTCATGTATCAATAAGACATGGGGTTATCTAAATTGATGAAATAGAATGTAGGCTACTATATTGCCATAATTCTGGCACTATTCTAAACTTTCTCCGATTGTGGAAATGCATGAGTGTCAGCAGAAATTATGGAAAGTGGGGAGGGCCCCAATAAGATACTAACAGTCAGACTGTTTCCGAATGTGTGTGTGGGAGAGGGGAAGGGGTGGGAACATGCACTACCTTAATAAATAATAATAATAATTCGTGTATAGCGCATATCCCGTTCAGGACAGTTATATGCGCTGAAAACAGTTACAGACAGAGTACAGACAACGAAGAACAGACCAAAATGTAGGCCTAGACATATACAGGTGCATACTACTACTGGAATAGGTGAGTCTTCAGCCGGCTCCTGAAGGTTTCGAAGAGGGCTCTGGCAAAGCTGTAGTGGGAGGGGATTCCAGGCGGTCGGGCCCGCGTAGGAGAATGCACGTTGGCCAGCGGACACTAGCTTCTAGTAACCTAAGCTTACATGTCACGTATCTTTAGCTTCACCACAAAGTGGCCGTAAAACGACAAGGCCAGAGTTTTATTGATTTTGTTGTTGTCATATGCAGAGGGTGCATATGTCCCCGGGAGCCACGGAAAAGGGCACCAAAATGAGAATTACAACGTTACATCCATGGTAGCAGATCCATGGTCGAGCTACACATAGAGAAAAGAGGACTGCGTTCTAACAAAATCCATGTACAACTCAAGTAGAGACCGACCGAAACCACATTTTTAGTTTCGTCCGAAAACGAAACCATTCCGAATATTATACATTGAATTTCGGCCGAAACCGAAGCCGAAACCAAAAGTTTAACTACAACTTCGTCAGAAACCGAAAAATAAACCAAAAATACGAAACAAATTATTTCAAAAGACTGCACATTTATGTGTAGTATTAACTAGTTTATGGGCACCAGTGGCATATTTAGGCATGTTCTACATGTTCCATTGGAACAGGGGCCCCCACACATCCCAAAAAAGATTTTTTTTTGTGACATCCCCATTCTTTCGTATAAAATGTATTTTAAAAAATGCATTTATTACCCTACAATTTTAAGCGCTCCAATCCAACCAAGCCAAGCACAGTAAAAAAAAATACATGATTTTACAGAATGTAACATGAATTAACGGCACTTTTCTGATGTAGGGGCTAGGCCACGAGGGGCCCCCACAAAAAAATTGGAACAGGGCCCCCACAATCCTAAATACGGCCCTGATGGGGAACTCTGGACCATTCTTTGGAGTGATTAAATAATCCGTTATTCTTAAATTCAGTCTTCTACTTCACATTAGAGATGTTAATATCCTTTTTTTTCTCATAACCTATTTTCGGTTCTAAATATCATGTTTTTTACCCATTTTCGATTTCCCCTCTCCGCTCCCGGGCAAAGTAAGTTATAGTTTGGAAAAGACAAATTTGCATTGATTATAATTAAAAAAAAATCTTACGAAGGGCCATTGATCCTTAGAACGTAGTGAAATCTTTTTTTAAAAAGTTGATTTTGGATTAGCAGAAGTCAAAAGCTGTAGTGTCATGAATTTAGACATTTATAATTATAATATAAATCAGTGGATGTTAGATCTATATGTTACACAAATTAAAAGAATATTTGTAGAATATGAATAAAATCCCAGAAACATCTTTATAGGGTTGACAGACGTCCGGCAAAAAAATTAACAGTTTTTGAAAAGAACCTTACATGCGCTGCAAAGTTGTTGTTTTTTATTGCCCAAGTTGCTTTTCAGTCGACATTAAATAAAATGTTGGGTCAGTTTTACTAAATACAATTATTTGCAGCTAATGTAATAAAACTGAACAGATTGTGGATTGTGAAACACTAAATATGTCATTCTTTTTGTCTCTCTATGTCCTCCTTTTGAAGTCCAAGTATCTCGCAACCTTTCGGTCTGTTTGTCTGTTAAAAAAGCGTTCAGCATCAGTGGGGAAATTCCAGTTTTTTATTTTTCGAATACATAGATCAAATGTATGTGCCGTTGACTAGCGTTAACAACTGCATTTGCTGTTGTATGTGCTTGTATCGCGAATTCACAATCAATATTCGGAATTTGAAGAAAAAAAAACAGATCTATAATTTGCCTCTGACAAACGAGTGTTTGCAAGGAATATAATGTTAAGGAATTGTTTTGTGCTAATCAAACAGGGTTTACAAATATTTCTCCAGATAAAAAGATAAATAAATTGTGGGACACAGTTATGAATGATTTCCTCCCGAAATCCGGTTTTCGTTTAACATCCCTACTTGACACAGATTAATTCACAACAGTTTAACTAAATGAAAGTATCAATAAGCAGAGTAATAGATGCAGCAATATGGTAGCATTTTGAAAGTTAAAATAGATATTCGGCTGATGACCGAAAGTCAATATCAGTTTCGGCCGAAACCGTAAACAGACCGAAAACTAACATTTTGGCTTCGACCGAAACCGAAATCTCAATGGAAAAGGGTTTTCGCCTATTTTCGGCTCCGAAACCGAAGCCGAAACCGAATTTCGGTCGGTCTCTAAGCTCAATAGGTACCAAGCGTAGGCCTAAATAGAAAAACATTTGCAGCTCGCCCATACAGCGTCGTAGCACCTCTGTGGTGGAATGAACTTACGAACACAATTAATTAAGCCGACAATATTGTAATTTTTAAAACAAAATAGGCTCCTAAATATCCACTTTTTCGATTTATTTTAAAAACAATTGGTAAATGTAAAGCGCTTTCGAAGACTTTGTTATGAATAGCACTAGATTCTATATAAATATCTCATTTGTAATTTAGACAAATGCGATTAAACGGGTAGCGGGACAGGGCCGACAAATTTATAATTTGTCGCCGGTGCAAAATATAATCCTAGTCTAGCTACGCGCGCCTTTGTATAGTGGAACATAGAAATACATGTTACAGACAACCAGGTAATGGAGCGTGCAAGATGTAATCAATGGTCAGTGGTCGCACTCCCCCTGCAGCGACGACCACGCTGACCGGCCCACGTGAGTGGAACGGAGGACAATAAAAGTGGCTTCTAGAATCTCGCATTTTATTAATTTTAAATTAAAACACGGTATGAACCAGAAAGTAAAATGCATTTTTTACATACAAAATATAGGCCGATCCCCTAAAGTTATTGTGAAATTCATTAGAGACAAAAACCCTTGCTCCTACCATCAATAATTTTAAATAGTAGGCCTACATCTAGGTCTAGAATAAATAATAAAATATCTATCAATAGGCCATTTAAAGCAAAGTTAAAATTTGGATAATAGTTCCAGGTCAAAGTTTAAACATAAACATCAGACGTCCTATTTTAGTGTGTGATGAAACCTAACAATTTTCGGACAATAATTACTGATCAATTTAGCCAATATTAGGCTAGGGCCTATTCTATAATATCTGGGCTTTTCCACTAGATTAAAATCGGATATTTCCGAATGTGGTGACAGTGTAAGTAGCCTATATAAGGAATGACGTTTTATTTTTCGAAGAAATAATAGGCCTATAATTTTCTCATAAGTGTGATAAACCAAAGACTATATAGATCTAGGCCTAATAGTCTTTGGTTAAACAAACCCATTTTGTTTCTAAAGGTTATATGGGTGAAAAAAAACAACTGTATTGTGTTATTGGAATAGGTCTGCCTTTTAAAATCTTAAAAAGGTTTATTGAATTCAGAATGTCAATAAGCTTAGGGTTAGGCCTTATGCCTAAATAGACTATTGCGACAAGTAATGCCGTTACTACTATAAGATCTAGACTAGGCCTATACCTATGAACTAAGCTTATAGGCCTAAGCCTAGGACTGTATAGCCCAATATTATAGGCATGTATTTTAAGTTGATAGCCTATCATCTTAGGCTAGGTTAGAGCCGCTTCTATTTTAGAAAATAGAGTCTATTATTTCTCCTTATAATGCCAAGATCTCATTTCTAGGCTACTTGAAAAATATTCAAATGCGTAAAAAAATTGATATTTTTCGGAAAACAATTTTTGAAATATAGGCCCTAATGTTAGAATTGTTTTTGTACCTCCCCCCCCCCCCCCCTCCTCAAGTGATCATCATTATCAACATCCCTCATCATTAAGATGGAGGGTGTCCCTGAGTCTACCCAACTCTAATGGATACCTGATCTTAGTCGGGGTAAAGTAAAGGCGGCTTTGCATTGTGCTGGCCACACAATCACCTAGTATGCCGTAGCCCTAGAAACTGGTGAATGCTGCTTCATCGACCCTATGGTCCGAAGGTTACTTTACTTTTACTCATCATTAATTAGTTCAGGTAACCCATTCCAAGCCCAAATGCCGAGCGGGAATATGGAGAGGGAGAATTTGTATAAATGTGTTCGTGCATTAAATATTAGGCCTAAATTAAAAAGTGTTTTTTTTAATCTCCTGCAGGCCTATTTCTGAGTAGGCATATGCTAAGACAATATGTTATTATTGTGTTGTATTAGCCTACTAAGTTTGACGTATCCTATAGAGTATAGAGCAAGGTTTGGCGAATGCGGCTCCAAGAGGCCGAAGACCACCTGGAGACGCTCCTGCGAGGAGGAAAAGGCAAGCTGCAACCTGTCATGGGGTGAACTAAAAAAGGCTGCCCAGAATCGAGTGCGCCGGAGAGCTGTTGCGGAGGCCCTATGTTCCACAGGGAACCTAAGGAATTAAGCAAGTAAGCAAGGCTCCGAGAGCTTGGACATGAAATAGTAGGTTTATACTTTGCAAGGTGATACTGGCTCGAAGCGCATGACATGTTTATATTCCATCATGGGAAACAATTGACTCTATCGGGTAGTTTTTCCGGTCTGTATAAATGATCTGCCCTGATGCTGTTTGCTTTTAGGCAATGCTTAAGTTGTTCTAATTTGCGCATCAGTGAGCATTTACTTGAGTCGGACCTCAACTGACCCCGTGCATCCGAAAAGTGCTGTTGTTTTTTTTTTTTCCATCCAGTTCTGAGCCTGCTATAAAAGGGTTCCACGTGTAGATCTATACGCTAATGCGATTTGCCGCGTCATAATGTTAACAGCACATCGTCGTCTCTCAGGAGATGCTGCTTGGTGTACGAACAAAAGAGACGCACCGCAACTGATAACGTAAGTTACGCTGGTAGATCCGTAGATCCTAGCGTTTGCAAGGTTCATGGTCAGAACTCATGCGTTGCAAGGTCATGGTAAAAAACAAACAACAATTCATGACATGTCTATATTCCAACAATCCGGTGTTTAGAATTGTTTTAATGGAAAACACTGAGCTTTGATAAGTCCATCTTCTGCTCGGTAACAATTTTCTGTCGTGGTGTTGCTTGTATTGCAATTGTGTATATTCTGTGCACAAAATATATTTCCAGAATTCCCAACTCGTCTGCGTTCTGTGCCTTAACAGATAATAACTAGTTTCTAGCCTCGTTGAACCAAAAAGTATATTGTTTGCCATGAGGTCTGAGCCTGGTATTGGTCACGGTGGCCGAGGGGCAGCGCGTGTGACTGTACGATCCGAAGGTTCTGGGTTCGAGTCCTGGTGGAGTCTTGCCTTTTTCCCGGGATTTGAGGGTGTCAATGAGTCTACCCAGCTCTGATGGGTACCTGACATTAGTTGGGGTAAAGTAAATGCGGCTGGGCATTGTGCTGGCCACAGAAACTGGTGAACGCTGCTTCACCACCCCTTTGATCAGTTTGACCGCATCGATCAGAATCGACGTATCGTTGTTGTTGTTGCCACATCGGAAGATGTAAATCCAGAACTGGTTTTCTTTATAAAAGTCTTTGTCGAATTTATAATGAATAATTAAAATGAGACGTTATCATCTTTATGAAATTTCGGCATGAAATGTAGGCCTATAGGCCTACGATCTTAGGTTATTTGTTTATATAGGCTATTTTTTTAAATTATAATATATGTCCTACATTCAAAGACGATCGACATACCAAATAACGACAATTAGTTATAGCAGGAACCAAATATTGATTAGAGTAGGCCTAAAGCTCGACCTCTGGCTTTTAGTATTTTGGAAACTTATGAAAGAAAGGCGGGAGAGGGCTGGGACCGCTATATAACGCCTATAGGTATATATGCACGAGTTCCATTGCTACGGAGACTGTCGGAGACACGCGCATCTTCTTAGTGAAATAATAGTGCTTATTGAGACCCGTAGGCCTATAAGGCCTATAATATGCCCTATGTATTTATTGCAGGTCTATAATAAGCTCGAGCGTATCTAATCGGAGTTTAAGGATGGTTGAGCTCTTTGTGAAATTCCCCCCCCCCCCAAACAAAAAAAAACAACATTTGATAACACATTAAAAATAATCGAAACAATCCTACTTGTTTCTGGTGGCTCCGAAAGGAATGTAAAAATTGTGCAATACAATAGTTTCTTCCTTAACAGCACACTAACATTGATTATTAGACTTAGGCTGTATATAGCCCCAATATTCGCCCAACATTTGAGCAACGATATAGCCTAAACATTGGCAGAATATTGAGCCAATGTGTTTTAGAATATAATCAAAATGAACATGAAACATGCATTTTTATATAGTCTAAATAATTTTATAGGGACACAAAATAGGCCTAACAATCCTTTTGATTTTTCCGGTGACTCCTGGGACCGAAAAAGTTCCTAACGGGACTGTCCTTGCAAGGGCATTCTAACCCAAAGCTGGCCAACCAACGTGCTAATTATTCCCCCTTCAGCTGCCAAAGGAGGAGGTCGCAGAAGGTCAGTGAAGACTGTTAAACGGCAACTTCTTCATTAGCAGAAGTTTCGTTTCAATCTTTGAGATCAGGCCCACCACCCACCCTAATGCCCACCGGTAGGCTATGTAGTTCTCTAGGGCCCTCACAGCCTCTAGTCGCTACTCCACCCCCTCACGAATTTCTCATTTTACCCCATTTTCTTATACACAGGCTTGATTTGGACAAAAAAAGCCCACTTTGCCGGCGTTTCTCTTCCCCCCCCCCCCCCCCCGCTATATGACACTGCGGTAGCCGAACAGCGGGAACTCGTCTACAAGGATCCTGATATGAACTTTTTTTCACTGTTTATTTTACTTTACAGACGTAGACGGCAAACGGCGAATCTCCACTGAGATTTTGTGCAATATTAATAGCGCTCCCTAAAACACATCGCTAGATGTCCAAATTAGAGTCACTCGCAATGTTACGGAAATTTAATTTAACATTAACAAAAAAAGAAATGATATAGCCTAGTAAGGCTAGAATAATAATTTCAAGTCATATTTTTTTTAATATCATGTTCTTTTATATGTAAAAATACTTAAAGTAGTAATGACAATTATGTTAACTGTTACTGTTAATTAAAATTTTAAAAATACCCCCCCCACCCATTTTATATTTCTTGTTCATTTACATCAAATCAACACGATTGTAGTAGGCTAAATAGAGAGTTTCTTTTTATATAAATTTTTTCAATATATATTCAATAGTTTTTCAAAATAACCGCTTTTCACGCCTTTCCATTGTGATCGTATCGATCAACACCGACAATCATCTCTAAAGGACCTGCGGCAGCTATCGTTATGCGCTGCTGTTGCATCCGCAACTCGGCCTAAGCTCGATCTTGGAAAGCAGCGAGCCCTCCTTCGCCTCAGTAAATTTTATTACCATCCCATAATGCAGCATTCAGGATCATGTGAATTACGATTCCGGGGCTCACCTAATATTTTGGAGCATTTGACCAATAGATGCAAGCTAAAATGGTCACGTGACGGAAAAAAAGTCGTTCGTGGGATTTCGGAAGCACCTCTGTCAAACCAGAAACTTTCATCAACAGCCGCCATGTTTGTTGGTTGTGAACGGATGATTTTCGGAACGTTTAGTGTTTTATTTATTAATTAAATTAATCATTTGATAAATGACATCGGTAAGGTTGTTACATAAGTATTCCTTTAAAGTTTTAAATGGTCAAAGGGACTTTTCCCTCAGTCAAAGTTAAAATAATTGTGATTCTGTAAAATTGTCACAGCCGTGGCGCTTTGTGGTAGCGGCTGGTGATAATCGGAGGTCGACGAGAAGTCGGCGGTATCCGTCATGTTTGAAAAATAAAACTTGTGTTTGGTTTATTATTTAAGTGCATATTTTCTAACTATGTTGGACACTGTGGAATTTGACTTTTTATCGAAAAAAATATATCTCGATAAAGCCATGGATGAAACGATATACTACGGTTCTTGAAATCTTCGTGCTGTGTTGATGTAAACATGGCCGACCATCAACTGGGCCCTCCGGCCAACAAGAAACCGAGAATCGGATCTCCATCTCTGAATACCCCAAGCGATAATAATGGTAAGAATGCATACATTTATATAAAAAAGGTCAATGTTTTGCTTGTTTGCATTAAATTACATCATAAGTTGTAAGCTTAGCAGTGAATTAACAGCCTCATCACATGAACTAATCATGCAAAGAACAGGGCAGTTGAAGTAAAATTCACAATTAACAGAGTAAATTAAAGCATCAATGCATTTTTAGTAAACATTTTTGTAAAAAGGATTTATATTTTGAAGGTAAACAGGTAAACCTTTATTATAATCACTAAATAATACATGATATGCAGTCGTAAGTTAGGCTAAACGCTAAACCAAAAGAAAATGTGCTCTTGACTTAGGCAGTCTTCACAGTCTTGACTCCGAAGTCTTGAGTCTTAGGAGTCTTACTTAGGGCTTAGCTAGCCCTACTTATATTACATCCTTTTCTTTAAGAAAAGTTTGATGTTCTTGTGATTGAATCAAATTGTGCTTTTAAAAAATCATTAAAATTAAGTAGGCCTAGATCTAGGTAGGCCTAGGCTTTTTTTTTTAGCAAAGTTTGATTTGGTTCCTGACAAGACTGTCTGATTGAGGAATAGTCTCAAAGCACTAGATCTAGTCTTGGCTGTTAAATGTTTAAGTCTAATTTATTGGTTAATTAAGCCTAATTAATAGAATTAGCAAATAACAAAAGTAATTTTTAAAAAGTAATAAAAATATATAGGCCTATCCCTCTGTTCTGACCAATGCATATAATTTGTTTTGAAATTACATGTGTAATGGTTGGTAGCGCCAACTATTTACTATTCAGCTGTTATCTTACATCAGTACATGAAAAGTTAAAAGGGGAATGGTATTAATGTTCTTATAATACATTATTCAAATAGATCAGGTATACCATCACAATGTATAATTTTAGAATGTATTTGTCTTTTTTTTAAACTGAATTAGCAAAATAGGCCTTATATTTGTTGCAAACTTATTAATTTTTTTTTCATATTATGTTCAGTTGGACAATTTTTTCCCCCCACAGAATTCAACTTTGTAAATTTGAACTTTGACGGTATAGTCAATGAATTACCAGATGATCTTGATGGAATCCAAGGCACATCAAATGATATCCACCAGTCTCAAAACCTTGTTGATACTGGTATGGGAGGTTCCCTGACACAGCTATTAACGAGAGGAGCAGCTACATCACAAGCTTCAGTAACCATGTCTGTCAACAATATTGGGGCAGTTCCAAGTAGAAGTCCTGGCATGGGAGGAATGATGAATATGGGAATGGGTAAAAATGCAATGACTAATAATTTAGCTGCAACACTGGCTAACACCAACAAAGTGTCTACATCATCACATATGGTTATGAATGATCTTGTTAGCAGTGCATCTTATACCATGTCTGGTGCTAATGCTGGAATGATGGGTGGTGTCACAAATACAATGGGTATGAAGCCAACCATGGGAAATCAGCAAATGATTGGAAATATGAACATGGGTCAGCAGCTACAAAATCCTATGATGAATGGTCCAAATAGTTTTTCTGGAAACATGGGACAGATGCGAAGCATGCCCAATAATGTTAATCCTTCAACATCTATGCCTATGTCACAGACGGGTATGATGCCCAATCCTGGAATGTCTCAACTTCAAGGACACCAAGGGATACCAGGACACCCAAACTTAAATATGAATCAAAATGCTGCACAGATGGTTAGAGTAAGTTATATTTAATTTTTTAAATATCTTACTAAATATAAATGCTTCAAAAGCCAAGGCTTTTTGAAAATCTTTTGCCAGATCATTTTTTTATATTGTTGATTACTTTATAGATTACATTTTTTTGTGTTAGAAAAAATCTGTTTTATTATGTAACTTAACAAACAATTTAAAAGCACTTGATTTTTAAAGAAAACAAAAACAAAAAATTAGATAAAACCTGTATCAATTTATTTACAATTGTATATCATTTGGTGTTGAAGTTTGATGTTTGTAAGATAAAAGTTATTAGTTGGAACAAATCGATAAAGACCAAAAGGTATGGCTACACATATTCCACCCTTACTATGCCAACCCTTTGATGCAACGTCAGAATTAATACCCATGGCTCTAAGGGGTGAAAAAAGCCCAGCTCTCAGTTCAATAGTTCTAGTATAGTCTGGTGTTTAAATTAAATTATATTAGCATTAATATGGAAACAACCTCTGTTTCTTTATTAGCCTGGTCAACCAACTGGTAGTGGAGCAACTGGTTCTAGACAAACATCTGCAGATCCAGATAAAAGCAAGCTTATTCAACAGCAGCTGGTGCTTTTGCTTCATGCTCACAAATGCCAAAGGAGAGAACAGGCCAACGGGGATCAAGATTGCAAGCTTCCCTATTGCCGAACTATGAAAAATGTACTAAACCATATGACTACATGTAACAAAGGAAAGTCTTGTGAAGGTAAATATGAATTTATTTTTAAACTGTCCAGACAAATGGGGTAGTTTTAATTTGTTATTTATGTAATATTTAAATATATTTTACAGTACCCTTTGGTTTAAGTTAAAATTTAGAGATAGTTGTAAAGTTTTTTCTGGCTATATTTTTTATTATGGTAGGTTACTTAATTATTTTTTTTATCAACACTTAGTGTCTAGGAAGGTAATAAGGACTGCAAAGTTTTAAACATAAAACTATTAATTCAACAAAATTAACTGTAAATTAATGTAGAGACATAAATTGTACATGTACTTAATGTTCATAAATGAACTGCAGAGTTTAAAAAAATAACATCCCCTTTTTCTTTAGTGTTATATAAAAAAGCACTAAGGAAGTTCTTAAAACTAGCAGAATGCGCATGGAGAATTATGCAATATAAGTACAAGTTCCATAACCACTAAGCATCAAGTTATTAAGTAGTAGTTTATACACCATGTATACATGAAAAGCAAAAATGGATTATTATTTTGTCTTTGGGTTAAGGACATGACTTTTTTTTTAGAGTGTACAAAAAAAGCTCACTATAGTAGCAGTTTATGTGAAAATGACAAATTGATAAATTGTTAAATGATGAACAGCCAATCCGCCAAAAAAGTAGAAGATAAAACAATATTACAATAAAAGTAAAATCTTTCTTAGTAATATTATGAGATCTAATTTATTGTTTGGAAAAAAGGGAGCACTAAAACTGATCTTATCGGACTATTATATGGTATGTGTAGCCAATATCATATGTTTGAAACCATATCTATTCACAAACAGAATGTATTTTTAATTTTGAAAATATTCCATTTGGTTACAGAGTTGTACGCATTTTTTAATATTAGTATCTGTTGGAGAAGACCGCTTCTTTACATTTATATATGGTTTACATAGGCCTAGACGTAAACAGGAATATTGGAATCTTTTGTTACTAAATAAACTGAAAGTACTCAAAATCGGATTTAAGTTATTCAAAGTTATTATCCGATGAAAGTTATTTTACTAGCAAACTTGACAACCTACAAGATCTAGCAAACCTTCGAGTAGGCGAGGCTATTGCTTTGTTTACAAAAGTTTACACAGAAATTGATAAAAAAAACTTCATTATTAATTGAAACCTGAATGCAGACAAATCAGAAAGGAAGCCGAAACGGTTGTCGTTCATTTGAGAACATAAAAAGTCAACAAAATAAGCTATGAAAACCAAAATGATGATATATCAGGGGTTGACACAAACACGACCGGTCAAATCTAATATATTGTGGATTGGCACAGAAAGAGTTGATATAAAATTTACTGGGCTCCTGGCATGTTTTTAAAATATTAAGATGGCTTTTCTTTAAATAAACATTGTCATGTTTTTGTTTCTACGTTGTAAATTATGTATGTATTAAAATATTCAGTGAAAAATTCTGATTAGGTTTCTTGGACAAAATCTGATTTCCTTGTTGTTGTTTTTATACTATATTACAGTTGCACACTGTGCTTCATCGAGACAAATAATAACCCATTGGAAAAACTGTACTAGAGTTGATTGTCCAGTCTGCCTACCGCTAAAAATTGCAGATAAGCGCAATACAACTGGTCAAAATGTAAATCCAAGTTCAACTGTAACAGCCCCTAATGCTCAGCCTTCTAGTGTAACAGATGCTGCAACCATGAAAAGAGCATTTGAGTCATTAGGCCTTCAGTACAACCAGTCTGCAGCACCTCATAATGCTGTTCCTAATCCACACCCTCAAATAAATACAATTCCCAATGATGGTGAGTATAAATGTAAAATAAAGCTTTTTTTATAATTGGACTAAAGTATTTATAATTTTTAATTCGCCAGCTGTGAGCTAAATTTATTAAACATGATAAAACGTATTTAGAGTCAAAAAAATTAATTATTACTGTATGCTTGTTTCTCTCTTCAGCCCAAATGAACAAACCTAATATGACTAACCAACAGGTGCCAAAAGTTTTGCCTAATCAAACAACCAGTAGTCATATGGGCAATCTTTTGACTAACATCCCTGTTGCACCAGGGCCACAAAATATTCAACAGCAAAGTGGTCCTCAACTTGCATCATCTACTGCTGCAGCAGCCGCCATGGGAAATGCACCAGATATTGTAAAATCAATACCACCCAGTAATAGAAAAGATTGGCATGCTCAGGTTACACAGGACTTGAGAAATCATTTAGTTCACAAATTGTGAGTATCTAGAAGTTTGAAACATTGATTGTATCAATATTTGGTTATCAAACACTTACTTATTAAATAAAGGTATGTATTATAGAAGTTAATAGCTTTAATAAAATTATGTTTCAGGGTGCAGGCAATATTTCCAACACCAGATCCAGCTGCCCTGCGTGATAGTAGAATGAAAAATCTTGTTGCATATGCTAGGAAAGTTGAAGGGGATATGTATGAAACAGCAAACAACAGAGTGAGTAATATCAATGAATAAATTAATATAATTTATAATTAAGTTTTATGGAGGAAAAAAACACTAAAATAAGTACATTAGATTAAAGAAACTGACATATACATGCAATGGCAAAGCCACCCCATGAAATAAAAAAAAACCTGTATAAATCTGTCAAAATACATCTGTACCAAATTAGTGCAAAATTTGTAAATGTTTGGCATTTATCATGCAAAAATTGTGGGTTTTGATCCTGTATTATGTGTAGATAAATATCCTAGAAATCTCCTGACATTGTGTTATAGTTATATTTCCAAATATGTTCTGAAATTTAGCTAGCTCTTTTTGTACAGATAATACACGTTTGTACTAAACCGTGACATGATTTTATTAGAATAGGTTGAATTCCAAAATGGAAAAAAACCTACAATTCTTATGCCTATATAAAATTTAGATTCCTAATACATCTTTTCATATCTATAAAAAAAATAGGTTCAGTTCTTAAAGAGTTTTTTTTTTTTAAAATGATAAGACTTAGTCATTGATGAATAAGTAGGGCCTACATAATTTACATAGGTTGATATATATATATATATTGTGTATCTTGTCTTTTTATCTTAAATGGATGTTTTAACTACATGTATCTCTTTAAATCTATTTTAGGGAGAATATTATCACCTATTAGCAGAAAAAATTTACAAAATTCAGAAAGAGCTAGAAGAGAAGAGGATTCAAAGGATGAGAGGTAACCAAAATACCCCTGCAGTTCCAGTAATGCCAGGACAAATAAGACCAGGTCAACAAAGTAAGTTTAGGAATATGTTATTTATCCATGATCATGTGAAATACCATATATACTTGTGTATAAGTCGCATCGGTGGATAAGTCGCACCCCTAGTTTAAGATTTTTTTCTTATATGTTGTCATTGACCAGCGCTTAAGTCGCACCCAGACTTCCAGGGGTTACACTGTCTTTTAACTTCTCAAAAATGCATACCGTTTAAACATAAAAGTTACTAAATATTCACCCTAATTTGGAAAAAGGCAGGGCTAGATTTATACAACCGATCAATAGGCCTACAGACATTAGTGCTATGAGAAAGTAAGGTATAGTATATGTTTCTTCCTCTAAGTCCCCTTCCCTACTCAAATTCCTATCCCTGTTGTCATATGACACGCACAAAAATCTTTGAAGTACGTCATTAGACTGAATGTTGCCTAGACTGAGTGGCGCTTGTATTGACCTAATTACCATTAACATTTTTTAATGATTTCAAACGCTACTTCGCAAACCAAATTTAAAAAGGGGAGAGTGCTGGCTTCGCGGAAAGTGTTGTACTGGCTTTGGGTAGAGTGTGCTGGCTTTGCCATAGACAATAAGCTGTGTTTTTTCAACTCCTACATGCAACTAAGGAAAAATGACACACTCTATTGACATTTCACGCATTATTTCTAAAAAAAAAATAGTTTAAGTGCAGAATGTTTCAGAAATGTCTTGAACTGTGTTGATAGGCAGGTCGTGTTTTTGGCAACATTGCTAGGACATGTGGACATGGCGCGTGTAGTTTTCTCGGAATGCAAAGCACTGCCTTAGTAGGCTATAGGCCATGGGTCCTAAATAAAACGCATCTTAATCTTAAGCTACTAGTGTACAAGCTTATACCTATATTATAGGCCTAGAGAGGCTTTTACACATTTACGATTCTTTCCATAATAAAATTTGCGTTCAATAGGCCTACAAAAAAGTGCTGTCTTACTTAAACTTATAAATATGCTACGTTTCGACAATACAAAATCGGTTCAAAAGCAAAGGGTAGGCTATGGAGTTTGAAAAACTTAAAATATTTGTTGATTTCAATTTCAGTTATATAAAGATAGTATATTTACACCTACGAAAGTTTTTAAAATGTAAAATGTAGGACTAAGAAATTGCAATAGCCTAGTAATTCTACATCATAACAACCACCGATATGGGTGTTATGTGCAGCTTAATGACTGAGTAGTGACTTTTTTCAAACTTAAAAAAAAACAGTGTTAGGGTGTATAAGTCGCACCCCTACTTTTTGTCAAAATTTTGAGTAAAAAAGTGTGACTTTTACGCGAGTATATAAGATAGTTTAAGTCAGAGGTTAAAGTTGAAGTTCTTAAAATAGCAGTGTTCTTATGGATTGGGAATTTTAAATTTAATATGCACATGTTTTAGTAGTCTTTAAATTATTTCATATGTTCAAAAAGTAATTACAAAAGCAGCCACAAACATCAAAATTTTTTTTTATATCCAATGCCAGTGTACGTAAAGATATTTCAAGCATGCTGTTGAGAATAGGCTAATGAATTTTAAGTTTGGGAATTTTAAAATGACTTTAGATTAAGAAACTGAAATAATAATAATCCTACAATGCTGTTTGTTATAACTATGAAATTGAAAAAAATGATTGATGTTAATAATATTTCTGTTAAAATATTTAAAAAAAGTTTCTTTAAGGATTCAGTTGTCAAACAAGATGTATATAAATTAACAGGTATGAGTTGCATGTAAATTCTAGAAGGGTAAATTTAAAAATTATAATCAAATCATCTGCAATTTTATAAAGTATCTATATTGTTTTTGTTTTAGATGGGCCCAATAGTGCACAGCTGGGGAACTCTCTGTTTAATGATATGAACAGTATGCAGCAGGCTCAGCAGCAACCAAACCAAAATATACAAATGCCAATGAAGTGGAGTCCTAATGTGCGAGCTACACCTCCTCCTCCTGGACAAGTAAGTACTCCTATATGGTCAAATTCTATTTCTTAGAGTTTATTTTTACTCAGGGATGTGACTTTTTTATATATGAAGGCCACTTTTTTGGTCTATGCCTTAAAAATCTATACCTTGGCAGACTGAAATCAAACAGGCCTTACAACCTATTGACTTTCTAAATATAACAATAAGTTGCATTCTAAAAGAATTTGAATAAAATTGGTTTTAAATAAAGATTAATGTAGAATCTAATAAGTTGAATGGATGTGTAAAATGTGTTTTGGATAAGCTCATTACTCAATTCCCTATGAGAATAAAATATATTTTAAGTCTTTGAAGGTTTTGTAGGTTTTAAGCTTTAGAGCCACATCTGCTCTATTTGTTGTTTTTTAGCTATGAATAGTGAGTGCATTTACTGGTTATTACTTCAACTTTTTTGTTAGGAACATTGATATAATAATATATAGAAAATTGCTCAAACCTGTACATTAGTGTTAGAATCATCTATTCATAATAATTTTGAAGTAAATGCTTCAACACCATCTCATTACTATGTCTATCTGAGTAGCAAAACAGTCACTGGACTAAACAATATAAAAAGTACACATTCGTAGACACTATTTTAAATTATTCTGAACACTAGCTAAAACGTTTACTTTTTAAGTAGCATTAATATACCAGGTTCATATGGGTTGTGAAAGTTTGGATAAATTTACTAGATTTTTCAAGCTTGGGAAAGTTTAGGAATTAAGCTATCATACACAAAGCAACTTGAAATTATTTTATTTTCTGAAACAATGTGATGAGTTCCTAAAAGCATCCAGAAAAAATCTTTGATATGGAATAGCTATACACACTACCAATTAAATGAAGACAGACTGATATATTTTGTTTGTAATTTTTTTATATTTATTTATAAAGTGTGTGAAAAGTTAAGCGAATTACATAATTTTAATTTATTTTGTATGATATATACAAAAATAAATCTCAATAAAATGATTTTCTCACCAAAAAGATGCCCAATATGGCTAACTCAACACCAATATCAATGAATGCTGCATTAGCTGAATCTCAGCAGCAGTTTGATGCGCTTGTGAAAAGACAGCCACAACAACAAGGTGCTAGACTCAGTTTTCCTCCAGCCACTGTAACATCAACTCATCCATCTCCCCAACAGCAGCAGCAACTCCTTCATCAACAGCTCAATTCACAGTCCCAAAGTTCACAGGTTAGATCAAATACAGTAAGAGTTGTTTATATATTTTTGGTTTGTTGATTTAATTTCACCATTTGCTTATCAGTGTGGGTTTTCATGATAAATCTTGCTTGGCTATTAGTACAGATATTTAGGCAATCATTTTCTCTAAGTATTTCTAAAAATTAGGACTTCTTTTCTGAAATGTCTCTAATGTTATCACAGATACTGATCTACAGCTGTGATTCTTTTCTTTACAAAAGTCAGTGCTTTAACTCTTAAAAGACATATTTTTTTTCAAGTTCTTTCTTTATTATTTGCCATTGAATTTTTTAATGCAGGGTAGTAGTAGAAAAGTTTTTTTTTCCTAATATTTTAAAACAATTGCTGTATGTGTAGGGAATTTGAATTCCCCTTTTATTGATACATATATATTATTTTTTGTTAAATTTTTTTAAATAATATTTTGACCTTTTCTTAAAAGACAAACAAATAAACAGAATAAAGCCATTCTTATTTCCAAAAATTCAACAAACACATTTTTGTAATTTTGTTACATGAAAGGAAAATTTAATAAAATGATACTAAATATGTATGGTTTTTATTTAATACAAGCTACATTGCCCGGCGTTGCCCGGGTGAAAAAAAAAAGGACTGTCTGGGGTGCAGATAACAAATTTATAAACTACACTACTACACTTACTGAATACTTTTAGGAAAGTAAATAAATATTGTAATAGGGTAAAAAAAATAGTCAAATATTTTTATTTAACAAAATCTATATTGCCTATAGATTTACAATGTCTTTTGTTTTTAAAAGTTTGAAAAATTAATTGTCGGAAAAAAAAAGTATAGTCTAACTGGAGAATAGAACCCATGTCGCCCGTATAGCAGTCCGCTGCGTTTACCACTGAGCTATCGTAGACACATGTCCGATGTGAAAAATTATTAGACGGTATATTGGGCTAGGCCTAGATAGGTCAGTGACACATGTGTTTTCAAATTGACCAATGGGGATCCTCGCGGGGCTTAACACTGTCTTTTTATATATATAGATTTCCTCTCAAAATGGACAAAGAATTATACAACTTTCTTTGAATTGTTAAAATTTTCATGCTAGACTACATTTTCATGCAGATTTAAAAGAAAAGAGTTAAGATATTAGAATAATACTTTAGATATTTACACATTTAAAGGGAAATATCAAACTTAGGTAGGTTACAGTTGTGAGATTTCAATTCTTAAGGCAGGTTTCACAAAATAGCCACCAAATGATGGAGATTTATTGTTTATTTAAAAAATAAAAATTGTTGATACAAAATGCTGTTTCTTTTACTTGTATGTGTTTATATGTCCATAAAGTATCAGCTGCATCAGTATTGTATGTTTTAATTATATTTTTGTGTTGTTTATATTAATTTAAACACCCTCAAACGTTACATAATTCACCGATCCCATTTCCCGATTTTTTGTATACATTTGAAAATCACTTACCAGGAATCAATAAAGCCGAAATATAACGTTTTTTTAATGTTTAACATTCATAAACATGTTAATTTTCCCTAGGCCACCATTAGAAGCACCAAAAAATGTTTATCTTTTGAAAAAAAACGTGTTTTAAAAAGGCCTAATTTTTACGGCCTATCGGTGAATTTTTTCCGCCGCCGAGACTAAGTCTAAAACTAGATCTAAAATAAGATTTATCTATGTAATTTCGTAAAACTCTTTTAATTTTAACCAGAAATTTAATTCTTTTCATAAAAACAAAATTTGTTTTAAATATTAAGCCGAAGAATTCATTTTATTAGTAAATAAATGAAAATCGGTTGGTACAAAAAAGGCTTCGGACTAGCAACGATAACGTTCGCTGTCAAAACAAGATTCGAGATTACGGTCAATTAAAATGCACACGTGCGAATTATAGAACGTAAATCCGATCGGATAGCTTAAAAATTACATTTGATGCACTTTTTGAGTTCGCAAAAAGAGGATTTTTATATTTTTTTATTTTTTAACTCTATCGGTGAAAAACGTTCGCTTTTTGGAACGTTCGATCGATGTCGAAAAAGTATTTTCTAAAACACTATTTACACATTTATTTTCCGATTTTGGACTATTTGTGTACTATCTACGGCAACAAAATACTATTATTTATAGTTTTAAACTAAATTTACGCAAACTATTGTGGTTTAAACGTTAAAAATCCTTTTTTTCGCTTTTAACACACACGCTTTGTTTACGTCCAATAAAGCCACGTTTTTTTCAAAATGGCGGCGACTTCGGTAGTTCTAGACTTTATGATGCCCGAGTGCGAAATCACGTTTTATTGTAAAAATAATAATAAAGCACAACACAAACACTGATATATTTACGTTTTGTGAGTTTATTTGTCATAAAAGTATAAATTTCAACAATATTGTGTTTTAATGCTAGTTTGATGATGTTTAGTCTAACTCATTTTGTAGCCCCAGGAACTTTTTGATAAAGGGAATTTCCCGATTTTTAAATGATTAATTATAAAATATTGAAATATCAGCTGACTTTATAAGTGTCATATTTGGATTTCTGGGCTTTTAGGCTTTAAAATGACATATAATACTATACTATAGCTTAACATTATTTTTTATAAAAAAAACGTAAAAAATGGGAACTCCTGAAATTCTTTTTGTGAAACCTGCCATAACAAAGTTAATTAATTTTGTTAATTTATTAGCAAATCCGTTTTATAACTTCTTTCAGACTTTACAGTAACTATTCATTTTTACAATAATAAAAAACAACTCTATACTATAGTTCCTCTATCACAAATTAAAATAAGTAAATTAATTTGTTCTGGGCACCCAGGTCTGCTAGCCTTAGATCTACAATAAGTAGTTTGTTTATAATCTGCTTTATTGCTGAAACTGCACTGGAAAACAATCAAATTTAGATGTATTCAATCATTAGGTTTTCATTAAAATTCTCTCTTATATACTATCTTTAGTTTGATTCAAAATATCCTTATTTCATGACTTGCTGTTAATAGTAAAAATACAAAATAAACAAATGAAATAAGATTGATTTTATTTGTTTGATTTCAGCAACAGGCTCTTCAAAATCACTTGAATGTTTCATTAAATGAAACTTTAATGGGCAACAACCAGCGTTTAAACAATGCACAGAATTCTATAAACAATGCACTAGATGCTGTTTCAAGTCATGTTCCAACTTCCCAACAAAGCCTCTTGGCTCAATTGGCTGGACCTGCAGCTGCTCCTGCTCCAATCATGAATCAGTCCAATCTCATGCCCATGCCTCGGCCACCCCAACAGAATGGCCAAATTTCATCAAAAGATCTTAATGTAAGTGTATTGTTAGCTCATCTAATTTTTTGTAAGGTTATATCAATAATTAAATGTATGCTTTAATTTTTTTATTAATTTAATTTTTTTTGGTCCTACTAAATTAATTTACTTTTTTCTTCTCTCCAGCATGATCATTCTCTTGGAGCAGATGATTCTATGAAGTCTGAATCCATTACAAAAGATTCATTATCAGAAAACAATCAAAATCTATCTAGTCTACTGTCTGCTGCTTCACCATCAACATTAAATTTGTCTTCAGTCGTTGCACCTATAGTCCCTATACTCAATTCAAATTCAACTAATATGTCTTCCTTACTAAATTCAACTCCAAAAACTGAAGTAAAAACAGAACCATCTGTGGATATTAAATCAGAAAATGACATTAAAGAAGAGAAGATGGAAGTGAAAACTGAATCAGACTGTAAACCTGATGTAAATTCAGTTAAAGATGAACAAGATACATCTAGTCCAAAAATGGATAATCTGGATGAAAATTCTCAAAATAGTATGAATGAAGACAAACCCGCCTCTGTAGATTCAACTAATAATGCCGTTGTACCCACACCAAAACCAAGATGTAAAAAAGGTAAGTTTATGCTTTTCTATGTTAATGCTTATTCAAATTATTGACAATAATGTAACAAAAGCTCTCAAATTCAAATAGCCTTATTTTTGTTGCTGGATTTCTTGTAAACTTGGGAATAGTTATAGTTTTGTTGGTGGCTTGTTGTTAACTTGGTGTGTTGGTGAGTACCCATTCAAAGTAATTGCACTAAATCCATTTATTTGAAATGAATAAAATATACGGTAAGCTGCACATTAAAGTTCTTAAGTAAAATCTTTGGCCACACAAATTCTTGCAAAGAATTAATGATTTTTTTATTTACAAAGGAATAGTTTATTTTTTATTTACACCTGAAAGATGGTGGAAGACAAGCAGTCAAAAAATATATATAATATAAAGGCCTAGATAGGCTTTTACACATTATGATTTTTTCCATATTGTAATGTGCGTTCAATATGCAGGCATGCAAAGAAGAATAAGAAATTGTTGTTTGGGAAAAAAACAACTTGTCATACAGTTATGTAATTTTGCCAATATTTACTTAAAATGTAAGTTTGGTCTAGTCTTTATATTTGTTTAATCCATCCTATATTAATCCATAGTAAGTAAAGCCCTCGGCTGTAGCTTGTAGCTAGGTTGTCCAGGTGTCGGTTTTTGTTTGGACAGTCTGATATTTCAGAAGACTGTCCAGTATATAATAGGATAAAAAATACTGTCAAGTATACCCAATTTTCCATGGGCGGAATACCTGCAAGGGGAAGAATGAAAAGGTGCCCAGTAGGTATCTTCTGAAAGAGTCCGGTATTTTCTAAACAGCTACCTGGCAACCATAGCCTAAGCGTTTAATAATTATTTTAATAGACAGCAAACACAGTTTAATATTTCCTAGCCATAGACTGCATTATTAAGAAATGAATTTGTAGGTTTTATTGTTTTAAACAATTTAGCCAATATGCAAAATTGTGCAGCATAGCATTTGCAGAATTTAGGATTTTATATCAACAATTAACAAAAAGCCTGTCAAAACATTTGTAATTTGTGAGATAGATTTACGATCTACTCCAACACACTACACTCTTGATAATCATACATAGGCTTATATTATATATATAGATACATAGGCTTAAATTATATGATATCGTTAGAAAATTGTGACCTAGTATAATGTTTTTAAGCGTTACTGACTATATGGGTTGTGAAAGTTGGGTACATTGACTTGATTTTTTAAGTATGGGAAAGTTTGAGAACATATAACAAGTTTTGGGAATGTTTCTGAATTAGCTATAATTGACACACTAGAAAAATGTGTCAAGCAATATAGTAAATTATTCAAAAACTGTTTCTATGAGTGTTAATGTGTACTGCAAAATTCCCCCGTGTGGGTATCGGGGTCTTGGAAATGACCAGGTGAAAGAATAACCCCACTCTAAGTCCCACTTGCATGTCATAAAAGGCGACGAATAGTGGGTTGTGCATTGGGTATAACCAGGGCACGTAAAACTTGTACCCCCCTTTATTGCTGTTCAACAGAGGTCCAGATTGCACTACCCTGGATAGAGGTTTTTGCGCGGCTCTTTCTGGGGGGGCTCTGGTGTTGGTAGCATGGAGATGGGTGGGTGTAAAGTTGTGAAGGGGCCTGGGTCCAGGATGTGACAATTCCACAGAGTATTCCCAGAATCTGAAAAAACTGAGTGTCATGGCCGTTTGGAGAGCTCTGTGGATGGCGGAGATCGGACCATAGGCCAGCCACACCTCAGCACAACTCAGCCCTGACTCAATGCAGTCCGATCCCGGAGTACCACTCACAGGTGCTTGGTGCAGAACCAAAAAACTCTCTTGAGCTGCGGGGTTTGAAAAAAGCCACTAAGGAAAACCCAGTGCCAGTGTGTCTGACATTGACTGCAAGAGAGCAAACAGATTTGCAGATGGGTTGATAGAAGAAGAAGTACTGCAAAATTAAATGTACAATTTGTTCCTGAATACTCTACAGGCTACTGGTTAACATAAAGATATACACATAGTGGTATATAGTGGTTTGGGAAACAAAACTGTCTTATAGCATTACCACTAATGTTATTGCAAACAATGACATAATGCAATTTAAAATTGTATACATCAGTGTTTGGGCATTTGCATAATTTTTCTGCTAAAAAATGTCCTGCTTTTTTACCATTTAAAATCTTAATGGTCTTGCAACAATATTCTATCTTTGATTGTCGTGTATTTTCCTTTAACACTGTTACCATGTCATTTGAATAAATGTTTTAATTTTTTTTTATTATAGTATTCAATCCTGATGAATTACGGCAAGCTCTCATGCCAACATTAGAAAAACTTGTCAAGCAAGATCCCGAATCTCTTCCATTTAGGCAGCCAGTAGATCCTGTTGTTCTTCATATACCAGTAAGTGTAAGAGTCTTCATTTTTTTTTATATTTATACTACACATAAATACAATATATACATAAGGATATATTTTTCACTCACAAAATTTTCCTAGACATAACTATACTGAAACTAATAATTTCTGAATTTCATTTCAGGACTACTTTGAAATAGTTAAAAAACCAATGGACTTGTCAACTATTAGAAGAAAACTGGATTCAGGACTGTACAAGGATCCTTGGGAATATGTTGATGATGTATGGCTCATGTTTGACAATGCTTGGCTTTACAATAGAAAAACATCTAGAGTGTACAAATATGCCTCTAAGGTGATTATAAAGTTTCATTCCATTTTTTTAAATTAGTTTCTTTCTAAAGCTAATGAAGTTTTTTATTTTTTTAAATCACATTTTTTATACATAACAGTTTTACACTATAAGTTTAGGCTATTCATATTAATTTGGAAATGTTTAAGATTTAATGTGCAGTCATACATAAACCAAAAATAAAGAAATAAAGGTTGGGCTTTCATTTGTTTTAGTGTCATCACCAAAGCCAGTAAACACCCAAACGTTTGGGCCTATTCACATGTTTTTGGTTGATCTCTTTTTGAAATTGTTCATCTAAAAAAAAATGGAAAAAAGGCTAATGTATCAAAATACTAATGTATTGACCGCACAGACATTGATAAAGAAGTTTTGAATAAATTGAAGCATTTTACAACATCTTAAATGTAAAAAATAGTACAAAAAGCTTTTCAATTGGATTTACATAAAAAAAATTGGAACCTTTGTTTCTATTTTTTAAATCCAAACGGAATATTGTTTCCCCATTCGCACTTAGTTTATTCACAGATCAAGATAATTTTGTACTGGCAAATAGGTTAGAAAAATCTGAACTCACATAGAAAGTGTGAAAATAAATCCACTAACTGAAATAATGCCCAATATTGATATAGCTAATACTTTTATTACAAACACAAATAAAAATGATACTGATAAAACCATCTTTAAAAAAAAATAATTATTTTTACAGCAAAAATAAAACACTTAGCATTTGTTCTCACAAAATAATTTAAAAAATTCAAGTATCTGAGAAATCAAATTTGAACTAAATTATAAGAAACAAAAAACTTTTTTATTAGATTTGAAAACAGATGGATCCTTTCAAATGGACTCTTTATAATTTTATGAACATTTCCTATACTATAATATTTGCTATCCATTTTCAGTTAGCTGAGGTTTTTGAAGCAGAGATTGACAGTGTAATGGAGTCATTGGGTTATTGTTGTGGAAGAAAATATGTCTTTTGTCCTCAAGTTCTTTGCTGCTATGGAAAGCAATTGTGTACTATTCCCAGGGATTCAATGTATTATAGTTATCAAAACAGGTAAGAATTAAAAGATAATTAACATAAATATATATACTTATATGACTAAAAATTAATAAATGATTGATTGGTGTGTAATTGAAGGGATTTGAGTAAAAGCGTATTAAAAATTATATTTGAATGTAAAACTTTTTTTTTAATACAACAGATATGTGTATTGTGAAAAATGTTTCAACGAAATCCAAACGGAAGAAGTTGAGTTGTCAGAAGACCCAACACAGCCCACAGCGTAAGAAAAATGTTTTTTTATTCTTCTTTAGTATAATTTTATTTTCCAACCCTCTTTAATTATGTTACTTTAGTTAACATATACTTTAAACTATTCTGGCAGAAGTAAATTTTATTGTTGTTAATATTAAACAATTTTTTTTACAGAAGAATCAGAAAAGATCAATTTGACAGAGTAAAAAATGACCAACTGGATTATGAACCGTAAGTTTTGAAAAGAAATTTAATAATTAAAAATTGTGCTATAAAATGTATTATATTTTACTCTTTAAAAGAAAGAGTTGCCTTACTAAATAACATAACTTCAAAAGTATTTTTAACACAGAACAATTTCTTATGTTTGCCTCTGCATGAAATGAGCAACTGATTATTTAAAAGAGGAATTATCTTAATTTTAAATGGTTGCCACACTGGTGCTGTAATAGAATCTTGTCGTCCAGCGTTTATTTTATTTATTACCCTCGGAATGGAAGTCATCAGTCAAAGGTGTTCTCCAGTTAGCAAAAAACAAATCCGTTGTGTATTTCCAATGCATTTTGATATTAATCAGCCATTATCCTAATTAGAATTATATGGGGCTTAAATGGAAAATTGCCTCGGACATTCACCTCTGCAGATGTTCCAGTTGTTTTCTTGTGTTCATTCATGACTCTTAAAAAAAGTGTTTACTAATGGGTGAAAAGATT
The DNA here is from genome assembly GCA_949126835.1 of Anisus vortex. Taxonomy (NCBI): domain Eukaryota; kingdom Metazoa; phylum Mollusca; class Gastropoda; family Planorbidae; genus Anisus; species Anisus vortex. The sequence continues at coordinate 14,306,542 of OX421502.1, read as the reverse complement.
TTTGTTTAAAATAACACTTTGCTGTTCAGTAAACAAATAACTAGACAGACAAGTTGGTTTTACACGTGTCTTCAAATTGTTTCATTTCAGGTTTGTGGAGTGCTTAGAATGTGGTCGCAAATGGCATCAGATTTGTGCTTTATGGTTTGAACCCATATGGCGAGAAGGGTGTGTATATTTATTACTAAAATATATCATTGTTATATTAAATGAATAATGATTTTACTTTAATATAAAGTTCAACAATGAATGTTTATTTGTACGGAGAAATGAATCTAAAATCATTAAACAAAAAAATATTCCATTTTGCAGGAATATTCCACATACCCAATTTATATTGTAAATTATGATCCCCATGTATTTATTACATTTTAACAGAAAAATGGTCCTTATATTTGTTTGGCATGTATTTTTGTCATTTTATGATTTTGACATAATGGTCTAATAAAAATGTTGGATTTTTGTCAATGATTTGCCAGTAAGCTTATTAGATCTAAAAAGAGATAATGTCATACAAGAAATTATTTCTATTATTTGATAACAAAAAAGAACTTTGTTAAATCATAAACGCAAGCCAAATCTTTAGGGTTAAAACACTATTAAAAATAAGTAATGTTGGGGAAGGAAGAACAATGGAGAATAAGAATAAACACTTCTCTTATCCCATGTGCAAGATCACGTCAGTTCTCTTTCTTCCTACATGGCATCAGGGCATAGAATGGGTTACCTGAACAAACCAGGAAAAGCAATAATTTAACATCATTTTAAACACTACTTGAAATGCAGGACTAGACTCAATTCATGTGTAGGCAGGATGCAATAATATTTGGTATGAAAGGAGTGCCTGTAACGGGTATGATTTTAACTACATTAATCACAAGTTTTTGAATCTTTTTGTAATACTTACCTAGAGAGTTAATGTAATGTTTTTTTTTTTAGGTGGACATGTGAAGCATGTCATAAAGCCAAGGGTACCAAACGAAAAGAGAATAAATTCACTGCTAAAAGTAGGTGTTGTGTGTAGCACTGTTCTAATACATGTATCATTAAGTTTTTTCTCATTGTCCTAATAGATGTATCATTTGTTTACTTATTTGTTTTTCTTATTGTCCCAATACAAGTATCATTTGTTTTTCTCTCATAGTCCTAATACATGTATTATTTGTATTTTTCTCATTATTCTAATAGATGTATTATTTGATTGTTCTTCATTTAATTCCTAATTATGATAATTGTAAAGTCACATGCATCTTTTAAATGAATGTTTATTTCCACAGAGCTACCACCCACAAAATTGGGACAATACCTAGAAAATAGAATCAACAATTTTCTCAGAAAAAAAGATACTCAGGCTGGAGAGGTTACAATTCGAGTGCTATCAAGTTATGATAAAATGACAGAGGTTAAGCCTTTAATGAAGAAGAGGTATTGTTTTTTTTCCAATAGAAAACCGTTTGTTTCTCCACTTTCAATAACACAGGGGTATTCTCTTAAACTCTGGTCTCTTTAATAGCAAAGAAGAAAACATATTTACTTAAGACCCCCCCCCCCCCCCCCCCATTTCCACCAAACATTTTATTTTTGAAACATTTAATTTAGTAAACGTATCTTTGTTAATGTTATTTATCATGGTTTCCCATTTCTGGTGTAATGCATTTAATTTAAAATTTGAAACGCAACAAAAGTTTTAACAAAAAGGTATTTTAATCTCGGCTACACGAAAGCATTTTTCTTATTCTGACATTCTCAAAAGCACTAACCAATTAATGTTCGGTTCTATATGTTAAAAGTTTCCCCTAATTTAATAAGGTTTTCTTCAGCCTCCTAATTTTTTGTGAACTTTGGACAGTTTCATTGTATTTTAGTAGTAGGCAATGACAGTATATGTATTTTTAAAGGTTTACACGATTAAACTAAGACTGACGTTAAATTAAGTAGTATATGTGATGTGGCAAAGATAGTTGGAAAAAATACCAGGCAAAAAAACAACAAATTTAACTATATAAAGAGAAATTTAAATTGGATAACTTCTATACCAAAAAAAAATTTAGATTTTAAACATTGCCAAACTTTTTAAAGGGCAATTTAAAAAAAAGCAAATTTTTTGTTTAGATTTCAGCAATTAAATATGGAGGGGAAACTAACTAAAGACGCTGACTGAAGAGATAAAATTACAAAATATTGAAAAAATCTCTTGGGTGACAGTATTTATTATTGAGTGTCTGTAACAAAGATTGAATAACATAGACCCTTATTGATTGTCAAGTGATTTCCTACATTTTTATGATTGAACCAGCACATTTATTTCCTTTTAGTTTTGACTGCAGCTTTTTTGCTGCTTTTGAAAAATGTGTTTTCCTATACTTTGCATCAGTATGTAATAGAAAATAAAATATCTGCCAACCTTTGCTTTATTTAAAACATGTTTGAAACTTTCTTTTAGATTTGGTGATGAAATTCCAGATGTGTTTCCCTACCGTGCCAAAGCAATGTTTGCTTTTGAAGAGATCGATGGAGTTGATGTTTGTTTTTTTGGCATGCATGTTCAAGAGTATGGATCATCAAGTCCAATGCCAAATACAAGGTATTTTCTAACATCATGCCTTTTTATTTTTGTTTATAAAAAAATTGGCAAACTTAATTTTTTTTTTATATTGACATCAACTTGTTATTAACAATGTAAAATCTTTGTTCCCATAGGCGTGTGTATATCTCCTATTTGGACAGTGTGCATTTCTTTCGGCCAAGACACCTTAGAACTGCCGTTTATCATGAGCTACTCATTGGCTACTTAGATTATGCCAAGCAGCTTGGATATACCACTGCACATATTTGGGCATGTCCACCTAGTGAAGGAGATGACTACATCTTTCATTGTCACCCACCAGAACAAAAAATACCAAAGCCAAAAAGACTTCAAGATTGGTATAAAAAAATGCTAGATAAAGCAATAATTGATCGAGTGGTTGTAGACTATAAAGTAAGTTTTAGAATTTGTACTATTTACTGTTGGTTTTATTTCTTTTTATTCTCTTAACATAATAAAAAGGTCAGATTTGATTATTAGAAGTTTTTGTAATATTGAGGTATTCATTACCAACTTTATAAAGTTTATCTAATATTTTTATATGCAATACCTTTTGTAGCTCAATTGTATTTTTAGAGCACATTATAAAATGTTTCATTGTTACTGCAATATAGGCTTTTGTAAGTATAAACAAGAAAATATTAACAAAGAATTTCATCTCTTAGGATATTTTCAAAGATGCCATTGATGGTGGTATGAGTACTGCTAAGGATATGGCTTACTTTGAGGGTGACTTTTGGCCCAATGTCTTAGAAGAAAGCATCAAAGAATTAGACCAAGAAGAGGAAGAAAAAAGAAAAAGAGAAGAGGCAGAAGCAGCTGAAGCAGAAGCTCAAGATACAGTAGAAGAGACCAATGACCCCGTTAGTATATTGTTGAAATATATTTTAGTTAGCAACAAGGTAATCTTCTCTTTACCTTAGTAACATGTAGGTAGAGCTTTTTATTTAATGCAATTGATTTTTTGTGTGATATTGTTTAGGATATTTCTGGCAAAAAGAAAGGAGAGAAGAAAGGACAAAGGAGTAAAAAAGCCAATAAGAGTAAAGGGAGTGCAAGAAAAAACAACAGGAAGACAAATTTGCCCCAAGGCACCAGTGATTTAACAGCAAAATTGTACAACCACATGGAAAAACATAAAGAAGTGAGTTTGCCATATGTTCTCTTATTCCTTATAGGGTATTGAAATAGCCTTTTCAATGCTAGAGCTTCATTGACAAAACCAATGTTGTTACAGCCCTGTATCAATTATGAGTAGCTTAATGAATTAGTGAAATAAGATACTTTGATCAATAATAAAATGATGCCCCCCTTTTTTCATAGTAAACAAATTCTAGATAAGCTTGTAAATAATAAAAAAGATAGTTGTTAAAAGTTTGGTTATAATCTAAAGAAGGGATAAATCTGAGCATTATTTGAAAGAACAAATTGCTACAGCACCAGATAACCTCTTGATTGTTACGCTCTGGTGGTCAATTTTTGCAAGAAGGGTTTTCTTTGCACAAGCTGAAGGCATATTTAGCAAAATATTCTGGTTACTTACTAAACAAACAGTATGGGGTTTTCCAGTTTAAAACCAAAGAGAAATATATCTCCAGATTTTGAGAATTTAAAAAAAAAAACTGGCTTGAAGAAAAATTGTGTGCATTTTGGGCCTTTTTGTTTCTCTGTCTGCTGATCAGATGGCCAGTCACACAACTATATTATTTTTTTTTTACTGTTAAATAGTTTCTTTACCTTTTTGCATACAGGCTTACAATATTGTTTTTTATCTTGCACAATATTTTACAAACATCATTAGTATAGGCCTATTTTATGTCTCAAAAAGTAAATTTGAATATTATACAAATAAAAGCCTAAATACATAAAAAATATAACTACTCTTTATCAAGTCTGTATTAAGAAATATAAACACATTAATATTAATTTAACTTTAACTAATTAATTTAACCTGGAAGGTTGTTATTAATTAAAATACCTATTTCTGTCTGAAGCTTCTTAACTATACCAAAACAAATTTTTTATTTCTAAATCTAAAGCTGTCTTGAAGATTTTTTTTAAACACATCATTTAACTCATTTGCTACTACCGCGACTGAATGCGGCATACCCTCCTCTGTACTAATGCGCCCAAAAGTGACGCCACATGTGTGACTAACCTATCGTTACTGATTTTTTTGCCTTGGGTACTGTTGTTGTTTTTTTTTACTGCAAGCACGGCTGTAAAAAAGTAGGAATATAGTTTGTTTCGTTTAAAAAAAGGATGGTTTTATTATGATTCGTTTTTTGCGATGCGCTTTCAAAGTGCGGGTAGTTAACACTTAACAACAGTTCTGATAATAAGGATGCTTCAGATATAGACTTAGATGAATTTCCATTACAACTCGATTTATGGGCTTGCAATACTTTATCGGACTTTGCCGCTAGGCCTAGTGCAAATATTTAGCCAAATCCTAAGGGGTCTCAACACGCAGCAAATGATTCTACCGATAATTCAACATTTTTTATGTATAAAAGTATATATTTCCAGAAAGCTAAGGGATTTATCTATTTTATGGTGTAATTGTTATTAACTTTGGGGAATATTTAGTCATTAAAAAAAATATTTAAAAATAATTTACTACATTTAATGAGGAGTTCCCTCCCTTTGGCTAGTATTTTGAAGGGTGTCTTTGGAAAGTAGGTTAGTAGCAAATGAGTTAAAAGAGACCTTTATATTTCTTCTAAAATTGTACATAAAAGTAGGATTTAATACCCATGTTAGTAAAAAAAAAAAAAAAAGATTCTTACTAAAATGTATATAACTTTGCATATGACGACATACAATTGAGAAATAAAGATTACATTTTTAAAATTTTTGTTTTCCAGGTATTCTTTGTCATTCGATTGCATAATCAGCAAATAGCTGCTTCACTTCCACCCATCACTGAGCCTGATCCTGCAATGAATTGTGACCTTATGGATGGACGTGATGCTTTTCTCACAACTGCCAGAGAGAAACATTATGAATTCTCATCTTTGCGCAGAGCTAAACTGTCTTCATTGGCTTTGCTCTATGAGTTGCATAATCAAGGAAAAGATGCATTTGTTTACACATGTAATAGCTGCAAGGCTGCAGTTGAAACCCGCTACCATTGCAATACTTGTGATGTAAGTTTTTATTTCCTTTTTTTTCCTCAAATAAATTTTCACAATAGACACAACATTTATTGAAGCAAAAATACATTAAAAACTGTTTCTTTCTCCATTTATTTAGGACTTTGATCTCTGTATATCCTGCTACAAGAAAGAAAGCCATTGTCATGAGATGACCAAATTAGGCTTGGGTCTGGATGAAATGTCCAGTTCAGACAAAGAAGAAAACCCTCAAGAATCTCGTCGCAAGTCTATTCAGCGCTGTATTACATCTTTGGTCCATGCATGCCAGTGCAAAAATGCAAACTGCCGTATCAACTCTTGCATCAAGATGAAACGAGTTGTTTCTCATACAATGAGCTGTAGACGCAAGAGCAACAACGGCTGTCCAATTTGTAAACAGTTGATTGCCCTCTGCTGTTATCATGCCAAGCATTGTCAAGAGGCCAAGTGTCCAGTACCATTTTGCCCTCAACTAAAGCAAAAATTAAGGCAGAAGCAGCTTCTAACCAATCTCCACCAAGCACAGATGCTGAGGAGGCGTGTGGCAATTATGACTGGAAATACAAGTTCAAGTAGTACCAGTTCTGCCTCAACAAATGGTCCAGCCAGTGTAACTTCTCAAGATGCATCGCCCCAGCCTTCAACATCTGCACCGTATGCTGGTGGCAGTGTTGGTAAAGCTCCTGGTGGTGGCCCTCCTAGAGGTGCTATCAATGCAGCACATGAAGCTCTGGTACAAGCTGAAGCACAGAGACAAGGCAATGTTCCTATAAGCTCAATAGGTAAACCTCCCATGCAGCCACCACCCAGCAGACCACAACCAACCTCTACTTTAGTACAATCAGTAGGTAAACCTGCTCAAAGACCCTGGTTACCTGCCTATACCAATACACCAGTCAGGCCAGGCATCACCAATGTCAGAATGCCAAACATGCAGCCAATGCCACAGCCACAACCACCTCCTCAGCAACAAGCTGTGCCTACAATGGGACCTAATGTAGGTGCTGTTGCACCAGGTCCAGCAGTTACTGGTGTTAGTGGAAATATTGGTCCAGCAGTTCATACTATGTTGCAGGCTTTCAAAAACCAAAACTTTTCACAGGCTGAGTGGGTTGCTGTTTTAAAGAAGAATCCGCAGTTGATGGCCCAAGTTCTGAAACTTAAAAATGCAAAAGTACAGCAACAACAACAACAGCAGCAACAGCAACAACAACAGCAGCAGCAACAACAGCAGCAGCAACAACAACAGCAGCAACAACAACAGTCACAACAAATGATGGGTATGCCTAATATGGTTCAGCAAATGCCCCAGCAAGTTGGCCAGATGCAACAGCAACAAATGCGGATGAATCAGATTATGCCACAATATCGTCAGCAACCACTCCAGCAGCCACAAACATCACAGATCACTCCATTTGCTCAGCCACATAACTCTTTCCCTCAGAGACCTAGAACAAACTTTCAGCAAACCTTCCAGAATGATGGTAGTCATATGCAGCATTACCCACAACAGCACATGATTCAGCACCAAGCCCATCTTAAGCAACAAATGGTTGGTGGTCAACCTATGAGTCCAACATACATGCTTTCTCCTCAAGCAAATCCCAATTCACAGCAAATGCTTCAGCAAGTTCGCTCGCCTCCAGCTTCTGCAGCTAGCTTATCACAGACTGTTCGGTCGCCACAGCCTACACCTTCCCCAAGACAACCCATTCCTTCCCCTCGTCAGCTACAGCAGTCCCCACATCACAATATGGTGAGCAATGCTTCTCCTCACCATGTTATGGTTGGCCAAGATACTTCACAGATGAATAATGAGCATGTTATGCTGTTACAGACACATAATTCCATGTCACAAATGCCAAATTCAGATGTAAACATGGGGCAACAAGACAATGAGGTAGCACCTCTGACACCCCAGGACCAATTAGTTCATTTTGTCAACCAAATGAACTAACCCTTCTCCTTCCCTTGTACATATATAGTTTTTTTTATAAAGATTTCATGTGAATAATCATCTAGTAACTTATCATCAAGAACATTTTTGTATTTCATTGCTGTACAGCTAAAGTTGTTTTTTTTTTCTGAACAAATGTGATCAATGTTGTTTCCATTCAGAGTTGTTTTATATTTTTTACAGAAAAAATTTGTCAATTCTGTGTATGTTTGTTGGCTGAGATTATTGTTGCTGTAAATTTTCAGTAAGCTTGGAGAAATAGAAAAATCATCCAATCACACATGTGACTCAATGATTGTAAATAATTAAGAATTACTTGCGTACATAGCTAAGAATACATATTTTTATTTGTTCTTTCCTCCTTTTTTTTTGAATTGTTATATGTAAAATATTTGTTTACATTTCCGAAGCTCTTTTTTTTTTTTAAATAAAAAACAAAACAGATCTTACCAATGAATGAATAGTCTTTACTGAGAAACATAATTCTGTGATTGTCACTAATGGGGACAGCAAGTATTTACTGACAACCCTCGGCTGGCCTGAGCTAAACAATGACACAATGCTGCAGGTGATACATCAATTTGTCTACAAAAGACTTTATCAATGTTTTAAACTACTGGTGTATCCGAACCCATTATTAGTTAGTTGACTTCAGGCTTGTGCTACCAAAATAATGATATATATATATATATTGATCAAATAAAGAGATCTTTAAGCTATTGAATTATGCTTTTATATCGGGTTTATCAATTGTTTTCATTTTGTTTTATAATTTGATGTTGATATCAAAAACTGCTTATTTTTGTTATAAGCCAATACTAATAATACTATAATACTAAATGCACATTAAGGCCACGAAGGCTGGTTTTGAAATTAGGGTATCATAGTTCACATGCAGAAGCTCACCATTTCCCCCCTCACTGCCAACTTTGAGTTTAATTTCAACCAACTGAATTAACTTAAGATCTATTGATCTATGAAAAAATGATAAATTTGGGTTGCTTAAATATTATTTTTTTAATGGATGAAGCTAATTGGTTCAACTGCTTCAGTGTTCAGAAAACATTTACATTATTATTCACAAATCATTCAACAATATTCAAAATTTTGTACTTCTATCAAATATTCTAAAGTTATAACCTCAGACCTTTATTTAAAAAAATTGCCTAAAATGAAATTAGCATTTTTGAAAGATAAAACAATAAAACAAAAAATCTAATATAGACCTTGTTAGGTGTTTACATCTTTAGATTGACTGTGTTTGGTAGTACAGTACAGATTTTTAAACATTTTCTGTTTGGTATTAAAGTTTTTAATAGCAATGAGTTTTTCTCCATATGTACTTAGTGAAACACATATATATATATATATAAAGGCTTATGCAGGACCTGCTAAACAGAGTAGTGCTCAATGAATGACAAAGTTACTTGGTATTTGTCTATGCAAAGATCTTTGAATGTTATTTAAACATTGTGAGTGTTGAGGGTGTTAGTACATATTATTGTACACATGACCATTGATCTCTCTTGTAATTGTTACATAATTCTGTCCAACTTTGTTCCCCTACCATTTGTTTTTTTTTTGTTTATAAAATAGACTTCAATTCTCATTTCTTGTATGTAAAAATATCCATAATTAAAAAGTAATTTATTTTTCTTTGGTTTATTTTTTTTTCTTCACTTGGTTTTCCTATTTTTAAATGACACATATTTCCTCCACTGCACCATTTTATCTCTAGAGTAATGTGCAAAAATAAAATAACATATCTTGTGCATAGCTGACAGTGAAGGTACCAACTACATATCCTGCTCTATACAATGTTTCTTTGATTTTTTCATGCTCTCACTCTCACTGATTTACAATGAAGGTCACATGTTGAAGCTCATGATACCAAATGTGTTTTTTTAAAATGATGTTTGTGGGAGGGAGGGGGGCGGGGCTCATTCTCACAACGATTATTAACAATATTATGGTTGGCAATCATGGCTGATTGTGTTAAGAAGAGCATGGTGTTATTTTTATAGTTTACTGGTGTATAAGTATAGATTGAAAGACATAGACTTGTATACATACATCTCTAGGACTACCAGAAATTACTCAAGTTACAGCTTTTGCTTGTTCAAGTATGATACATATAATTTATTCGCAGAATAGAACTGAACTCGTTTAGAAACTGATGGGATGAATGCAGCTTTTAATTAATTAGTGCCTTAAACCAGTCAAAAGTAAGGTTGCCATGTATTTAGATAATTTATTAACAAGGCTAAGTATTCAATGTTACACATAAGGGGAACAACTTAATTTTTTTTACTATCAAGTACATTGACAGAATAGACGGACAACAGTTGTCAAGAGACCAAGTAGTGCTTCACTGCTTGTGGAGTTGGATGATCAAATCATTCACTGGTGGTGTTATTTTATTTTGTTTATACAAAATGATGCATTTCTACTGTCCATCAATTAGGTATTAACAGGCATAATATATATGCTGTGCATTATCATTGCTCCAAACATTCTCTTTGAACTTTTCCGAACAGGCTCTTTGTTTTGGGTGTCCTTGGAGTTACAATTTTTGTATAAACCATGTACATAGCATCTGCAAATAGTGTGTGTTAATTTTAGTATTATCTTGATTTTATATATTTATATATATATAATGTGTGTGTATAATCTGCCAGCCGAGGGAGGTGCATGATTTGAACATCACCATGTAGTATTTATTACTGCTAGCTCCATAATTCATTTTTTTAAATTAAAGAAAACAACTAATAAGCCCTGTGTGTTTTAGATAAATGTCTGACTGGGGGGAGGTTGGGGGCCTGAGTAACGCCCCTGTTGTCCATTTCACAAGGAACTTATGAAAAAAAAACAGCATTTTTTTTTTTGCCCCATTACCTCTTCCTATGCTTGTGAGAAGTGTGTGATAGAAAACTATTTTTGTGCTGGTTGAAGGTGCAAATGTTATGATTGTGTACAGGTATGAGTGTTTACTTACTGTGTACTGCATATACTTACTGCGATACATCAGAGATGATAACATTATTTCATAAATAACATGCTGTAAATAAAACTTGTCAGATAAAAAGACACATTTGTATAGTTTTTTTTGTGTGACTATAAACTATAATTTAGTCTTAAAAGCTCAGGGTGTTTTCATGTTAAGAACAAATAAAATTGTATGCAGATAAAATCAACTAGTAAAGTTCAACTTGCATTTGTATTACTGAAAATCGTTCACTAACATTTAACAAGGGAGGATACAAGAGTTGTGAAAAAAAAAAAAGATATGTACAACAGGTTTTAAAAAAATGTGTTTATTCAATAAAGCTCCACATCGATATCAACATTTCACACAATCAATTCAATCATATACTCATAGACTGTTTTAAACAAATATATTTCATTTTTAAAGGGCTAAATTATTTCCAAAAGATCCCCCTTGAAATGTATACAAAAGATGGACCAGACAGAGTCTAGAATCGTCGTACTATTATTCTCATACAAAGTATGCATACACCTGTACAATAATTTATTATATAAAGAACATTACCGTCTTCTTCATACATTATTTGTAAATGATAAAATAACACTGCTTTTAAGCTTTCTGAAATAATAAGTAAGAGTAACTTTTTACAATAAGTTATACATTCCAGACTTAGTCTAAAAGTAAAGAAGACTTAGTCTACATATTATGTAATTGGGCGATGGCAATAGTTATTAATAGAATGAAAATTATGTTTCCAGCCAATTTGATTTCGACCAATGTCAATTAACCACCAGAGCTCGACCGCTCAAAGGTACAAGAAAATCCGTTCATATCACTTTATAAATGTCAAGTTTTTTCGAAATGGTGATCATATTCACTAAATGACTTAGGATTCATAAGGTTTGGGAAAACACTTGATTGTTCAAATTTGGACAGTTTAGGAAAACTGGTTCTAAAATTAAAATGGCAAAAAAACAGCACGAAAAATAATACTTGATTTTTTTTTTAAAAAGGGCAATACCATGTAGTTCACTAGTTGACAATCACACTCCCCAACATCGTGAAACTTTTTACAAATGTATTTTTTAAACACTTCCAGTTAAAGCCGGTTAACATTAAGAAATAACTCACTTGCCGGTGAAAATGGGTTTATGAATTTGGGAATTTTATAGTGATTTCAGAAGAAAAACTAAAAGTACTCTGAATAATCAACTGAAGCAGGAGAGGTAAAATTAATGTAACAACTTTTCGTTTTGTTAGTCATTGTAAATCTTGTAATTTTTGTTTTGTGACTGTAGTTTTTGTCAGTCACTGGTAATTGTTTAATCCGTAATTCTTGATTATAATTTAGCGTACTGTTTAATACAGACCACAAGCAATGGCCCTAAGTTTGACCATTTATTTTATCATCAATGAATTTCTGGGTCATTTTGCCGTAACAATTCTGAAATCTCATCGCCTGTTTAATCTGTTTATAATTTATAGATTGATCCGGTTAGCGATGCATAATAATTTGGCAATTTATGCAAAGTGTCATGAACTAGTCACTGAGATTTGGACACAAAAGGGTCCAAAACTATATCTGGGAGGCTCTTAATTTAATAAAACAAGGCACTATTAAGTATCATAAAGATACTCATATCGTATTTTCCGAGCGAATGCATTTTAAAAATGTTTAAGTTTAAACGACCAAATCTCTGCCCACCAATTCATCGAAAGAGGCGTCCTCGTGATTAATAACGTAGCTGCCAGACGTACTGCTTCTGTCATCCTCCGCTGGGAGAGGCGAGCGCGTGGAACTACCGTGTGGGTTAGTCATGTGACCATGACCCTGATTGACCAGCCGTGGATCACGTAAATATGTTAGTCCTTGGCGATGAGCGAATGACGTGTTGAGCAACTCGCCACCGGCCTCGAGTTGTGAGGAACCGCTAATGTTGGACAGGCGGCTCGGCACCCGATATGCTCCATTCATGGGTAAGTGGCGCGGTGAGTTGTGTGGCGAGACGCTGTAATCGAACAGGCTGGGAATGTTCTGGGCTTTTACAAGATGCGGGGATGGATACTTTGTGAAGTCATTCAAACCACATCGTTGGTAAGTGCCAACTGAGCCTCCTGATTGGTACAATGGTTGTCTTTGTCCTAGAGAATGAAGAATATAATTAAAAAAATGTAAATGTTGTAGAATACAATCTTTCTATAAATAGTACCAAGAGAGCATTCTAACAAACCGGACATCCTTTACTTGATCATCAAAGAATTAAAAGGTGTTGACATCTATGACTTGGCAGAATTTTTTGTAGCTAAATATATTTCTTTTTTGTAGCTAAAAATATTTCTTTAAGTGATGGGTCAATGGGTCCCACAAAGAAGATACACATAGGCTACACAGTCTAGTATAGATCTAACTAATGATAGTTGGCATTCTAGTCTAACTAAAGGAATCGATGGCTGCTAGAGTGTTGAATCGAAAATATGTAGCTAGGCCTATAGGTAGATCAATATATAGACTATAAATAAATAGTCTACATGGTGGTATCTTAAGATAGTTTAGTCCATTAGATTTTTAACGTAGCTTAAATAAATGGTATAATTAAAATCCAATGAGGACCAATGTATGGCTAACAGACTAACATAAGCCAGAATCCTAACATAGCTTACATCTACTTAGTATTAATAGTTAAATTATAATGGTCAAAAACTAGTAAAATATAATCATTGTATAAATCTTGAAGCTAAATATTAAAGAGCCAAATAATAGATATAGAGTCTAGTGATTACCTCTGGTGACCAGGTAAGAGTCGAATTTGTTGTCTTCGTCGCTCGTGCCTTTCCCGCTGTCACTTGGTGCAGAATCTAGCGATGCGTCACTGTCGTCTGCCTGAAAAGAAATTAAACAAACAAACAACAAATGAGATTAATCAGTAGGAATAAAAGAAAACAACGTCAAGTTTTAAATAGCCAAATTTCAATCGTTTATTATATTTAAACTAAACAAAATGTGATTAAACCTTTTTTAATGAGGCATGAAATTGTGATCTCGAACCATGTCAAATCCTCCATATTTAATTTGTGATTCACTCCCTTTTTTATTTCAGTTTTGAGAATAAAATATATTTTTTTTGTTTACATAAGATAGCTATATAAGTAAGCTTTGGTAGGTGTTTAAAAATATTTTGTTTGTCAAAATTTAACCCTTACAGTCCCGGGCGCGTATATAGCGGAACTGAAGGCAGCATAGATAGAAGTAGGTCGGTACGGGAAGGGTTAATATAGTTTTTGTTCTTTTCTGACCGTATGTAGACCTATGCATTAGTTTCTATGATACGATTTGTCCTGTCACAGATAATAAATAACATGGCCCCATGACTAATGTCACAAATGTCGTGACGCCAAAGCTTAGCCTGAAATGTGTACGTCTGTGTGTGCCCTTGGTTTCTAGCATGCGAATCTATAAATAGGGAAACATAGCGAGAGAGGGGGATGTAAGGGGGGAGAGCGTACAAGGGGTAAAGGAAGGGGTTGATGTTTGAGGTGATGCTTTAGATAGGCTATATAAAAAAGAATTCTGCATCGCTGATTAATTTCTTGGTCCCTGAAAGCAGTAAAACCTGGCTTATGTCTGTCAACTGCCCCCCCCCCCCCCCCCCGGCCCCATTTATTCATGGACCTGTCTTAACCTTCTTGTTCTACGGCTCACGAAAAAAAAAATGGGGAAAATGTTTCTATCTTATTTACAGGCCCCTTAGGTCTGGCCAGCTATGTAAGTAACAGTAGCAGGGTTTGAAAGTTGGAAGCTATCAGAAATACCATACAGGCAATAGACTCAGAAAAACGGTTTAAAAGCAAACCATGGCTGCTCATTGGTTCAATTTTTAGTTCCCCAGGCTAGGGATCGGCAGCCGAGGCGAATGTCCTAGACAATTACTGGACAATACAAAAGAATAGCAATTGCAAATTTTTTAATTGTGAAAAATGTGCTTACAAATCCTAGTTTAGAATGAGTTTGAACAAAGACTATAATGATATTATAGACCGCTTGCATTAATATTTCTGCTATTTGATGACTCGAATGTCTTCTTTTCAGAATTCCCGATTACCTTTTTTAAGTTTTGTACTGTACACTTCCGTTTTATTTAATCGCTATGATTTTCTCAATGAAAAATTAAAATTAAAATAGATAGTTGTATGCAGCGGAAATGCTGCAATTAAAATTAATGCAAACACAGTAGCGTAGAAGTCATTCAAGACAGCATAATTGGTTGCGCACGGAAAAAAGAACATCTAAGCTCTAAAAATAGAGCAAGCGGCCTTCTTATTATAGTCTTTGGTTTAAACTATAACATATTGACCGTGTATATCCTAATTATAATTGCGTACATGACACCCACCATACATGATATCTCATAGGCATTGCTCGTAGATCTATATCCTACCAGCTGATACGCTCCTGTATTCATAGAGCCTCGCTAACTTTGAATATTTTAACGTGTCGCTTTTAATGGTTCGTGCTAGGCCTCCATTTCTTGTCTCCAGTTTCAAGGTCAAGGGAATACAATGAACGCTGTAACCATGGGCTCACGGGAAGGAACCCCTTTCATTGGCCTCTAATTCTACCCGAGCTAGTGCCGTTTTATTAGCAATAAACCGAAAGGTGCTAAGATAGGTTTTAAAATGGCTTAAAAAAGAAAATCACGATGGTCCTCAGTGTATGCTTAATGACGCTCTTGCTATAGTGATGCAGGGGGTCGGCAACCATTAGATAACAGTATACCAGAGTAGGATTTCTAATTAATTCAGCGTGCCAACAGCCTAAAATTTACTCTGCTCCTATCTTGTAGAAGAAACTCGAATTGCCTTTTGGGGGTGGGGGTGGGGGGGTATTCTGTGTGACATTGAAAATCGCTGTGCGAGCCAAGCTTGACCCTCGTGTCGTATTTATGTGAATATAATGAAATAATTACTTGACAGTTATGTATCGATATTTAGTAAACATGAATTTATTTGCATTCTAATTCTGATACTAAATACACTATTTTTTTTAAATCAAAATCAGCTGTTAAATCAATTTTGATTTAAAACAAAATGCTCTTTACTTAAATCGCCCTTTAAATCACAACAATGTGAATAATGTAATAATCTAGATTTTACCAGGCACGTCTCTAAATTATACAATAGGTTCGTGTGGGCAATACACTTCTTCAACTTCCTGTCAACTAGAATCTGGTGTCCACTAGTTGTTTTTTTTTAAATGGGCAGTCGTTTCTTAAGCTTTATGCTGTCCTGTGCACTTATTATATTTTTTTTAAATCAAATTTTCTGATACGTTAAAAATGATTACACATTATTAGCATATTAATTGTTCACAGCTTTAAAAAAAAAATGAAAATGAAACTACGGGTTTGAATTATTAAAAAAAAAAAGCCAATGGACGCAATTTTATGGTGATGACTCATAATGTGTATGTCTGTCATATTGCAGCTTAACCCTTACAGTCCCGGGCGCGTATATAGCGGAACTGAAGGCAGCATGGATAGAAGTAGGTCGGTACGGGAAGGGTTAACAATTTAAACACACAAAAAATAATTAAAAACAATTATATTATATTTTAACTTTCAAGGAGAGCAAAACAATTACCATAAAAGATTCTATTTTAATTTTTAAATAATTTTTTTTTTCGTTGTCTAAGAGGAATTTAAGCATGATACATTTTGGTGTTATATTTCAGGAAGTCCTTACGGATTTGGACTGGGTAATCACTTCATCGGACAGACAATTGGACCCTCGACCTCTTTCTGTCCCATTCCAAATGGGTTTAAAAATAAAATGAATAGAATAAAAAATATAGAAATGATGAAAAACTCATTTTGTAATGTCTTTGTCATGGATATTTAGAAAAATTACAAGGTAGATAAGATATAGTGTAAAGTGAGGTGTAGGCTAATAGTTCAAGGTGCGGATGTGATGCAAATAATGCTATGTGGAGATGACAATAATAGGCAAGCTGTGAATTTGTCTCTAAACTATTTAAAAAAACAACAACGAATAATATGCTATCTTTCTATCGCACTATCAATGATTGAGACTTAAATAATAGAAATCCATTAACTGTATAATAGAACTGTCTTTGGATCTATGAACTTGATTCTGGACTTGAGACAAATATTTTAATATTTTGGTATGCTTCATTAAAACTTCATTATTCATAGCAAAGAACAATTAGTCAAAGGCAAATGGCATTCCATCAGCTACTCCCCCCCCCCCCCCCCCACACTCTACGTCCCCAAATATAAAAAATGTTTTTCCAAAGGGCGCATATTTTAGTATTATTCCATTTTATCAAAGTAGGGTGTATGGAAGTCATTGGTCGGGCGAACTCTAATTAGCAAAGGATAATTTGACGTCGTGGCATTAAAATCCTTCATTTTTTTTTAAAAAAGAGAACGAGGCGGTAGTTTTGGACTAAGGTAGGGGGACTACCCCCACCCCCATTGCCTTAACGTCACTACGCCTATGCTGTTTGATGCTGTTTGATGCATTCACATACATAGTTCAAGGGGATACATTTAATTTGTTAGTTATATTTGAGCATGAGCCATCAAGGGAACTGAGCTTTTCATCCCAGTCACTCCTTCAAATTCCCAGTGTGGCTGTACACAAAAAGAAGTAGATATCTACTAAATATCTATTTAAATGATGTTAAGTTACTGGTTTTCCTGGTTTGTTCAGGCAATCCATTCCATGCCGGATGCCACTCGAGAAGAAAGAGTACTTATATGCATTTGTTCTCGCATAAGGGACAAGGAAAGTGTTTTTGTCTTTATGTTTATCTATGTTTATATAGAAAAAATAGGCCTATAAAAATATATGTATATACACGCATATAACCTACATTACTACATACACATATTATACACATTAAGGCCAACACAAACTTAAACATGCATGCACAAAACCAACTCATATAGACTCTACGTACTTTCGGAATGCTGTATACTTTTATAATCTATACTGGTAAAAAAACAACAACAACAACCTCTTCCTACTGCTGTTCTGAGTTCTGTCGGTGTGAGGAAAGCCCGAGCAGACTTTAACTGCTGCATAAAAACAACAAAAAACCTGACAGCTCTAACAACGGACATACCGCCCTGTGTCGCCTGCTTCTGACAGGAGACCGCGTGGTTGGAAATGTCGCAGTTGACATATCCCCGGCATGCGACATCTTTGTCGATGGCGACGTAAAGGGTATATAAAAAAAAAAGAATGGCGGGGGGGGGGGGGGGTGGTGGTGGGATACACTGCGA
Source organism: Anisus vortex (assembly GCA_949126835.1). Lineage (NCBI taxonomy): Eukaryota > Metazoa > Mollusca > Gastropoda > Planorbidae > Anisus > Anisus vortex. Next base: position 14,288,571 of record OX421502.1, on the reverse strand, counting down.
CAACTTCATCCTCGCCTAATCCTTAATGCTACCCCACCCCTTCTCTAGGCGCCCCCCACCCCTTCTAGGCATCACATATTAATTATGCTAAACAAAATAGCACGGAGGACCGAGGGGGCGTATGTTATATTGTGTCAAGCACAGGAAAATAACCAAAAACTAAACAATGTACACGCCATCAAATCTAGGTCATTTCGGTGTGTTCATCCATTAAACGATGCAATGCCTCTCGACTAATTATCTCAATGGAGGTCGCATGGGAGGGAGGTCAACAGAAATTATAAGAGGCTGTGAGCCAGTTCGCTCACGGTCTGCTTCATGGCGCACCCCCCTCCCCCAGCCTACGCCTTATTTCGGGCCAGATTCTAGTTTTTGGGAGGAAAAGGGAGGCAATAGGCCTAGACTCTATATAGACGCACTAAGCAACTAGATTCACTTGTACCAGTGTGTATTTATTGATTGAAACTTTATGTGAAATATTTACCACAAGGCGACCCCATACAGCCATAGTAACCTGCCAAACACAGCACACACACACACAAAAAAAGAGACCGCATATTATTCAGATTCATTTAATGAAAGACAACGAGTGAAGTTAAATGAACCATTCATAGGCCTATTTAGGTTGACGGACATTGACGGGCATTTATTCAATGGACATTTCTTTAAAGGAGTCAACGGACATTTAGTGGCTGGACATTTAGTCATAAGACATTTTTTAACGGATATTTAGTCAACGGGCATATAGTGGCTGGACATTTAGTTATAAGACATTTTGTTAAAGGATATTTAGTCAATGGGCATTTAGTTAACAGTCACTTAAGTGCGTTTATTCAATAGGCATTAAGCTTACGGACATTTAGTCAATGACCATTTTCGGCACTGTATATTTAGTTAAAGTACATTTAGTTAATGGACATTTATTTAGTGAAGGGACATAATATAGTCAGCAATACATTTAAAGGCTAAAATTCTAAATAACGGAATAAAACTTGAAAATAAAACAACAAAAAAAAACAACAACTTTGATTCAGTAGTAAAAGAATTTAATTTAGACAGTAGGCCCACAGTTTCCCCCACAAGTAACACAAATGTTCTCCGTCGCAACGTGACGCTTAGATCGCCATTTATTCTCTGTTATAATAAATCTACTACAAGCTCAACAAGAGTCCATCCGCAGACGATGTCTCCGGTTGTCGACTCCTCCCTCCTCCCCTTCTATCACTCTCCTCTCTCCCACTACAAAATGAAAAATAGATCTAATAATAGAAAGGAGATGGGCGGCAAGACTGAAGAAAAAAATAGGAAGTCATGAGAGATAAGATAGTTCGTTTGAAAAATAAATAAATAAAATGACGCAATATAAATTTACACGACAACCGACGCTAAGAAGTGTGAGTCACGGCAGAGGAAATATAAAGAAAAACTTTGATAACACGCTATACCTAACCTCGATATCCATTGTGATCAATGGGTGCTTGAACTCACATTCCACACCACCCTCTTCCAAATGGATTAAAACTAACGTATGCGCTCTTTTATAAACGCCTTGTTTTTTTGTTTTTTTGTTTGGCCCCAGCCCGCCCCCCCCCCCCCCCACCTTCTCTAGAGAAATATCACGCCTTGCCTATGCTCAAGTTTGACTAATTGTATTCTATAAATAGTGACAAAGTTAATGACACCTTAAATATTTGTGTCGAGTGCTATGTAAATAAACAAACAGACAAACAAAACAACAACAGCAATAAATTAACAACAACATTAAGATGCATCATCATTGTAAACTCCAGGTGACAAATAAATCTCCATAAATGTATACAAAACAGAAGAGATAGGACATATAAATTTATAAGAAAAAGGCATAAGCAACGCCTAAAAAAACGTAAAAGTAAACAAAGCTTCTGGTCCAGATGAAATGCCAGGAAGGCTGCTTAGAGAACTAATCTTTAAAATACCTTTTCAGGCCTCTCTAAAACAGGACAAAGTGCCCAAAGATAAGAAATTAGCTAAAATAACACCCTTAAAAAAAAGGGCTTCTACATTTTATAATTTATATTAATGATCTACCAAATTGCACCAAAACAGGAACAAAAGTAAGATTATTTGCCGATGATTGCATAATTTATAGAACAATAAAGACAGAAAAAAAAGATAGTGAACTCTTACAAAAGAACTTAGAGGAATTACAAAAATGGGAATCTAACTGGGGTATGTCTTTTCACGGTGCCAACTGTTAAGAGTGAACAAGAAAATGAAACAAATAATTACAAACTACTTCATTCAGGTTAAGACCTAACTTAGACTAAAAATGTAAAGTACATAGGATAATAAATGATAATTTATATTGTAATCAACATATTGATGAAGTAATTATAAAGTCTAATAAAACATTTGGCTTCATAAAAAGGAACTTATACTAATGTAATAAGAATATAAAACTAAAATGCTATGTCACATTAGTTAGATCTATACTAGAATATGCATCTCTGTATGGGACCCATCAACTAAAGAAAACATTAAGAAATTTGAACAAAATCAGAAAAGTGCTGCAAGGTTCATTACTGGCGAATGTTCACAACTAATAGTTAAATCCCTAAACCTAGAAACACTAGATGGTAGTAGGGCAAAGAGTAAAGTAGTAATAATACACAAGGCATTAATATCTAATTTATCTAATTTAGAAATACAACACAAAGACCATCTGTCACAATGCTCAGATAAACATGAGGACAAAACACTTTCCTTATCCCTTAAGCGAGAACAAAAGCATATTACTCTTTCTTCCCGAGTGATACCCGGGCATGGAATGGGTTGCCTGAACAAACTAGAAAAAAACCCAGTAACTTAACATAATTTAAAACACTAATAGAAATGCAGGACTAAACTCAAACCACGGCTGATGAGCGTAGGAAGCAATAATCTTCTTTATTGAAGGAGCGTCTGTAATATATAAGATAAGTGTGGACAGATTTAAAGACGTGGTTATGGTTAAAAGATACAAATTCACCATTTCTATAGAAATTTTGAAGTAAATTATAACAGGTAGTAAACAACGGTATAGAGATTCCATTACATTCTCATCGTCGGCATCATTGGTGGGGCCACGTTCATCCTTTCCGTCATCATTATCAGCGCCATCATCATTTAACATTACAAACAACATTGCCCAAGTAAAGAACCTAATTTCTAACGGGGAAATAGAATAATATTAAAACGTTGGTTCTGCGGTAAGTTCACCGGGAAATCAACTGACACGTAACGGGTTCTATCCCTGCCGCCGACAACGAACAATGAACAATGTTTAATTGCCATATAGTACCTAGGTACAATAACGGCATAGTGACACAGTAATACATAATATATATATATATAATACATAATAATAATGAAAACAATAATAATTTAATTAAAGGTTTCCTAAAAGAAAGTTCAAGGGGGGATAATTAACATAATAGTACAATTTATAAGGGACCTATCCCTATCGCCCTGCAGGAGTATTTGGCATAGTGGACGTAATAATCTTCTATCTAGAAGGAACTTCTGCAAAACTTATATCAGCTTATGATCGAAGAACCCATTAAAAACACCGATTTAATATCAATTCCTTTCAAAGTATTTTTGTATGCATTTTTATTTTCCCGTCAAAACGTTTGAATTTACAACAAAACCTAGATCTAGGTCTTTTCGTCTATTGGTTTACCGAGTATCCTTCAGAATATTTTTCTCCACACAAAAGCGAAGTTAATAATAAAAAAAAAAAAAGATTGAAAAATGCCATCTTCATAAAGTGTAATGAAATAGTGAACCTTTCTATAAATCTATAAATGTCGGACGTAACCATGAAAAGTGTTTAATTTGAGTTATATCAAACTGAGGGTCAATAAATGTTTATTTGCTTTTCGCATAAATATCAGCGGAAAAAAAAAAGAAAAAAGATAAGTATTGCTTTCAGACCAAATTGGTGTATAAAGTAGTGTTCACAAGTTTCCGGAACCAAGGCATACACGGTAGCTGAGCAGCCAGGGCATCTGCATTCACTTTCCCCCGACTAATATCAGGTACCTTTCTATCAAGCGGGTGGGTGAACTCAGGGCACTATGCAGAGCCGGTACCATACATATTATCTCATCTGAGTACCAACTTAAAGCACAGCCGCAATACAACAGACGCCTACATGTATTTTATTGGGTTATATTAGCCTTTTTTTTAGGATTTATAAGGTTTAAAATTATCAGATAAAAACTTACCATGGTGGTGGGGCTTTGGGTCTCAGCTGGCTGCACTGCACTCTCCCAGAGGATTGCTTTGTCTGGACATGCCCTCTTGACCCAGTAGTGATGGTCGTCTTCTATATTTAGACTGAAACTGACTTTCTTCTGTACATCGTCGCACTTCTTATCGGTATTAACCAATCGTGAGCCAGCGTCCTCCTTTCCGGAAGTTGGGCTGTTGCTGCCGCCCCCGCTGCCATTGACACTGCCGCCGTTGTTGTTGTTGCTGCTGGATGTTTTCACCGTCAGGTCGTTGGGGACTTTTTCACTGCCCACAGTCTGCGCCGCGCCGGTGAGAAATTTGTTTTGGTAAAGCGAGCCGTCGTTTGCGCTCCGCTTGGCGGCCTCGGAGTGTAGAATGAAGATGATGGCGCTGATAATGATGACGGAAAGGATGAACGTGGCCCCACCAATGATGCCGACGATGAGAATGTAATGGCTTCCCATGGGGAGACCCTGATCTTCCGGTAGTGCCGTTACGTTTTCGTAGTTGACCTCGATTCTCAGGCGGGTCGTGGTGTTTCTAGGATTTCCAGAGGCGTCTCCAACTTTGATGGATAGGTTGTAAATGAAGGGGTTGATAAGTTTACTCCTGTCTTGCAGAATGAGCTCCCCTGAGGTTACGCCCATGGAGAATGCATCGTCAACGTTGCCCCCGTAAATGCAATATCGTATGTCGGCATTAGCGCCTTCGTCTGCGTCAAATGCAATGATCTGGCCCAGGACGATGTTGCTCTCTGGCAGGCTGGAGATGAAGATGGTGTGATTGCTGGAAGTTGGGAAAAGGATGACGGGATCATTGTCATTCTCATCTATGATCGTCAATTCAACTGTGGCAGAGCTTGACCTGGGTGGCTCGCCACTGTCTCGAACTATAACCAGGAAGGAATAGCTCTCTCGCGTCTCCCTGTCTAGCGTCCCGGTAACCACAATTGATCCATTTTTCAGAACCTCGACAGGCTGGAGAGACGTGATGCTCTTACTTGTGACTCCACCATAATAAAAATCAAAACGACCGTTCACTCCAGTGTCTAGGTCGTGGGCCGTGAGTTCGCCAACGATTGTACCGTTGGGAGTTAACTCCGATGTGGAAAACTCAAATTTCGTCCGGTTGAACGCTGGGCCGTTGTCGTTGGCGTCCCGGATGTAGACTGTTACTTCCACAGTGCCCGTCTTCGACGTATCACCCGCGTCCACTGCGAACACGCTAAATAGCAGGGTGGCGTTTCTCTCCCGGTCAAGCTCGGCGGATGTGGTGATGAGCCCGGACTCTGGATGGATTTTCAGGTACCCGGAGACGTTATCTGAGAGCGAATACGTTATATCTGCGTTGGCGCCAAGGTCCGCGTCTCTGGCGTTGACCTTCAGGGCGTATTGATCTTTCCGATTCTCGTCCACCGTCGCCTCGTACCTGACCTTATCGAACACCGGGGCGTTGTCGTTGATGTCCGTCACGTTGACCGCCAGGGTGACCCTTGTCTCCATCGGCGGGCTCCCGCTGTCCTGGCAGTTGACGATGATCTGGTGAGCGTCCTTGACCTCGCGGTCGAGCTGCACGTTTAGGAGAATGGTGTAGCCCCTACCGGACAGCGAGCTGAGCCTGAACTCGTCACCCGAAAGCAAGTCGCACTTCACCTTACCCGCGTCTCCTTCATCGGTGTCCTCGACGTCCACGTAAGCCAAGAACCAGTCCAGGGCTGCCGTCTCCGGAATATTCAGGACGCCAGCATCCCCGGCTGTCACCGTGTTGACCTTGACGACCGGAGCCTCGTTCCCAGTGTTCCTGATGAAGATGGAGACCATGGTCTGGCTGCTTCTCGGCGGCTCGCCGCTATCTTTGGCGTCCACGTAGAGGATAAATGGCGATCCGGATCTCCGAAATCTTCTAAGGTCGCCCACGAGGCTGATCTTGCCGCTGGTAGGATGAACAGCAAAGGTGCCCTTGTTGATGAGCTCGCTCGCCTGGCTGAAACTGTACCGCACGTTTCCGTATTGACCGGCATCCTTATCAATAGCCGTGACCTAATTGGTAGGAACACACAAGAAAAAATAGAATGTCAAGAAATGTTTTGCTGCATTCCTAATTAGACTACACAAAGCAACATTACAACTATCAGCCTATACAAGCTTGGAATGCACAATGTATAACCTTTAGCATGACTGAAATGGGGGGGGGGGGGGAGGGTGTAATTAACAAGCTGGTTATGGAATTCGGGCGATTGCATACAATAAAACAAACAAATACACAAAACTAAAAACCTTTTATTTAATGAATCGAAAATAACAATTTCAAGGGTTGATATTTATAGGACGCGGTGGTCTTGTGATATAGCGCTCATTTTTATACTGATCTATATTTAAAAAAAATACAGTAATGTCTAATGACAGCTTAGGGGACGTACAGATGTCTGGGTCATTGTGTTGGTCACACAATCTCTTTGCTGGCCGTTACCGAAATAGAAAAGGAGAAAAAAAAAAGAACTACAACGTGCGACCACTAGATCACTAGAGGTCTAGATTGAATTAATTATAATTAATAGAAGGATGAAAACTTATATTCTTGAAAACTAACTAACTAAACTTGACTAACTTTAAACACGTACCGTACTTAATAATTACGGACAGATATTTCTCGCTTTATGGAACAATTAGATTGCATACGATTGGAAGACAGAGTAACATTAGATGTTAAAGTGACATAAGACTTAAAAACAAGATCACGTGAAAACATAAGCTTAAATGATTAGAGTGATATAAGATTATAAGATAATGAAGTGATAAAAGGCGAAAAAAATAGACATATCCAAGTTGAGATAGTATGACAAAATGACATACACGGACAAAATAACATAAATGAATAAATGAACATAATAAGATAACAAAGTGGACAAAGTGACAAGATGACAAAGTGACAGATGTGGACTAAGTAACATGTGTGAACAAAGTGACATAAGATGTGAAAAGTGACATAGTATATCAGAATGACATAAGTCAAAGTAACATACGATAGCAAGGGTAGAAACATTGACATACGGCGACATATGCGGACAAATTGACACACGGTGACACATGTGGACAAACTGACATAAAATGACACAATGAAACCACACACCTGTCCAATGACCGTCCCGGCAACCTCCGTCTCGTTCACCGTCAGGTTGTAGACCGAGTGGACGAACACCGGGCTGTTGTCGTTGTCGTCGGTGACTTTGATCTTCACCTTGAGGAAGTCGCTCCTGGGGGCGGCCCCGCCGTCGTAGGCCACGATGTTGAACATGTACAGATCAGCCATCTCCCTGTCCAGCTCGGCCTCCAGACGCAGGTTGATGGTGCTGCTGCCGTCGATGTTGCTGGTGGCCCGGATGCTGAACTCGTCCAGGGGCGGGCTGATGTTGTAGTGCTGGACGGTGAACTCGGGCCGAGTGTCGCGGTCGACGGCGCCGCTGATTTTGAGCTCTGTGCCGACCTGAAGAGGGTCAGAGGTTAGCTTTTAGACTGTTTGAAAAATATAGATTAGAGAGAGAGAGAGAGAGAGAAGTGGGGAGGGGGACGAAAGAGAGGGGGAAAGAGAGAGAGAGACCGTTCAAAAGAATGAGAGGGAGATTGAGATGGTGGAGAGGGAGAAAGGAACGATATTGTGAGTTTGTGAGTGTATGTGAGCGTGTGTAGGGGGCAGCGTTATTACAGCGTTTAATATTAAACTTAAAAAAAAACGAGTTCCTGGTTATCATCCTTTTTAATTTATTTGCATTTACACCAAATACAGAATTTTATTACTAAACTTTCACATTTTGATAGTTAATTATCGCATAAATTATCATTTAGTTATCGTTTTTCGATATATGGATATGGCACCTGCTTTAGCCTACATTAATTTATTTCGATCTCAGTTTTACTGAGATATTCTCTTAAATTATTATTACGTCAATTTCTTAGCAATAACACTATCATTGAGCGGTATAGAGACATTGTAATCATACAAACTTGGTAGTTAATGTATAGTTTAAAAATGTACACATTTTATTATAAATTCTTTAGTCATATAATATTTACATACTTTTCAACTAACTTACACAATTTGATAAATTTCAAAATTATAAATTGTAAGAGCCGTTAATGTTTTTATTAAAGAAAAATATGAAACATATTGGACATATTAGAGCAAAAAAACAAATACAAAACGGGTTAATTATTTCCCTTCTTTTACAATAAAAACTAATATTACTTTTTAATTATTATTACTTTATACAAATCTAGCATTTATTTGGTTAAAATTCAACTTGCTGCATTTTAAATGGCCACTATCCCTCCACTTAAAAAAAAAAGATCCACATCCAAGATGGTTTTATATGGATAAATCCAGTCAGACTTTATGTGGTATGAAAACAAGAGTCTATAAATTTGAAAGTCTTGTCTTTGTTTATAAAACTCCTCTCTATCTATTTTAATATATGGCATAAATTAGAGAATTACACGTAGTTAAGTGTTTTGAAATTGAATGAACGTGTAAGATTTGTCCAGTTACAATGCAAATCCATTCCAGTGGTCGAACATTCAAGTGCTGTTTGGCCATGTCTTTGTAAAAGCAAGCTCAACTCACTGAAATGTGTCGCTCGCCATTCAGAAACATCGGCTTCAACAGTTAGTGCCTCCTCATTCAATTATTGAAAAAAATCAACAAGAAACACCTTTTGCAGGTCTCTTGCGTGCCATCTAAAATCGCTCTGTGTGCCATGTCTGGCACGCGTGCTTTAGGTTGTCGACCCCTGGCCTAGGCTACTAAGCTAACAGGGAGAACTGTGAGCCTGTAGGGCTCATAGGTCTATATTTGTAAGTGTCTCTGGAGAAAACAAAATAAAAAAGAGATCCTAAATGCTATCGAAAATAAATAGGCCCTATATTACAACTAGAGGCTTCTTTGCAAATTTAACAAAATGTTCAAGTACACATTCAAAAAATACCAAAATAAATGGGCCCCAGCGCCACGTGAGATTGTAGGAGGTTTTGTGGCATCTCCTCTTAGCTTTATTGCAACAATTAAAAGATACTTGCGAAATTGCCAATATAATTTTAAATTTTAATATTCATGGGCCGCCCCAACTCTTATGGGCCACGGTACGGCGTACCGGCTGTACCCCCCTCTCGTGGGGCCTGGTAGGGTGTGGCCGAGCGGCGGCGCCTTCGACTAGCCACCGAAGGTCCTGGGTTCGAATTCCGAAGAAGGCTAGGATTCGACTGGAGGATGCCCCTGAGTCTACCCAGCTCTGATGGGTACCTGACATTAGTTGGGGTAAAGTAAAGGCGACTGGGCGTTGTGCAGGCCACACCACTCTAGTATGCCGTGGCCAAAGAAACTGGTGAACGCTGCAACATTAAACCAGTACGGTTTCATTACGGTCCGACGTGTACTTTACTTATACATGTTGGACGGGGAAAGGGGGGTGGTCATGAAGTAGAAACAAAGAAAGACAACCGGGACTAAAAAAAAACCCAAATATTAGTCAACGCTAGAGTAGCCGGTACAACCATGCCACGTATACATATATACATGGTCACCTTGACCACTTAAGCGGTCATATGTAATTACTAGGTAAGATTCATCATCCTTTCAGCAGCTTTGGGGTCTGAAAATTTTAAGCGCGCACAGCCATCAACGTGTCAACAGAACACATTAGCATCGCACAAGAAACTTACACGTAAGTAAAAAGCTTATTTTTTTAATTTCTAATTTGTTCGTCATCTTAGCATAGAATGAAAAACCGACCAATAAATCTGACAAACCATTTCCGAAAATGAACACAATCAATTTCTGCAATCTAATCGATTGGTTACGTGTGGGGGTGGGGGGAATTTTCTCAACGTTTTCTTCATAATTTCATAAGCTAAAGAAAATATTATGAATAATGCGCAACCCTCCAAATTATTGCATTCAGTTCTGTGGTAAGTTTGGGGGAAGGAGAAAATGGGGAGAAGATGACGTTTAAGTGTGTGCGGTGTGTGTGTGTGTGCGTGTGTGTATGCTTGCAATTAGATGTAAATTGCTCCAGAAAGGTGGGATAGCATTGCAGGCATTTCTAAACCTAGCCTTGAAAACGTTTTAATGTCAAGATAATTTAGCACCGAGAAATTATTCAGACATGTTTAAGTATTTTTGTCCTTCCTACCCACACCCCTCCCCTCCCCCACCATGTGAAGAATTATACAGTTGCTCCTGAAATCTATAAAAATAAAAAAGACACCTAAAGCTATGTCAAATTTATTTATGGTGGTTGTTTCAAACACAGCATAGGTGAATTGTGTGGCCAGAACTATGCACAGCCGCCTGTACGTTACTCCAACTAAGGGTCAAGGTACCCATCAGTGCTTGGTAGACACAGGGACACCCTTTAGACCCGGGGGAAAAATCCGTTCATGTTGATTTAACTTAACACCAAATATGGTACTGTTTCATACATAACAGACGAGTCATTAAGATTTCAAGATAGCAAAAGCAACGGCAAATATATATATAATATATATATACAAAAAAGGTAATACCGTCAGAATAGGGAAAATAAATCCGGAGAGAAAAGGTTACCGGTAAGAAAATAATCACGTTCTAAGGGCCCAGAGAGAAGAGGCGCACCACAGAAAGATTCCATAACATAAATTTACAATGGTCAATTCCCTAAGTGTGCATTACTACAAATGGTGTAGCAGAAGCAAGAGACGAACAGATCACATATTTAATTACAACAAACAAAAAAAAAAACCACTTATCAAAGCATTCGCAATTGAATAGAATAATTTTATTTAATATTATAAAAGGAGTAGGTTGCATTTCAAATTGCAATAGAAATGTATTTTATATTTTATTATTTGTTTATATTATTATTTTGAATTACTAATTGATCTATTTCTTTCTAAAAAAAATAATACAACAGATGTAACAACGATCATTCAAGGAGAATCTGGTGTTACTATGATCATCGAATGATACAATATGAAACATCATCATATGTTAATGTTATTCTAATCACCCCAGCACATAATTAGCTAAGATTCCATACATCACACGTGACTACGCAAAAATGTCTGCATATATTTAATCACGTGATTTAGAGAAACGTGCTAGGAATGTTAAGTGGGAAATAATATTCAAATTTTACAAAGTGCTCTATAAGGAACAGAGAAAAAACAACAACATTAAATTGAAAACTCTAACAGTCGGTATAATTATCGCTCCTTCTATAAAGAATATTACTGCGTCTTACGCCCATCCGTGGCTTGCGACTAGTGCTGATTTTCTATTATAGTTTTAAATGATGTTAAGTTTCTGATTTTCCTGGTTTGTTCAAATTAACCCATTTCATGCCCGGATGCCACTCGGGAAATATGCATTTGCTCTCGCATAAGGGATAAGGAAAATATACATTCTTTATCGGGTTTTCAAATTTTCTTACTAAGCCTACTGTTGTTTTTTTTTCTACTTTACGATAAATACACTCTAATAACATTTCCTAATAATTTTTTTAATCCAACAATAAGACGAAACTCGACTATGCTATTTTAGTATTACGTTTAAACCTACTTCTTACATAAGATTATCTTTATTTCTCATAATAATAATAACAATGGTGCTTGTATAGTGCATATCCCGTTGGTGACAGTTCTTTGCGCTGACGACAGTTACAGAATACAGACAACGAGCAACCGACGAAAATGTAAATAATATGTATATGCAAATACTGCTAACGAAATAGGTAAGTCTTCAGCCGGCTCCTGAAGGTGTCGAAGCTAGGGCTCTGGCGAAGCTCTAGTGGGAGGTGATTCCAAGCGGACGGTCCGGGTCCGGCGTAGGAGAATGAACGTTATAGAGGCGTCGTCTATACAGAAAATTATTGCGTCCTACGCTGAACAGTGCTTTTAGTCTAGATTTAGCATGTTGTTAATTTTCCTGGTTTGATCAAGCGACCCACTGCCATGTCCGGACCACAAAATATAAATATATGTATTATTATAGTTCTTATCTGTGGGAAGGTCGACGCTCGATAGCATTACTAGGCCTACTTTGCTCTTTAATAATTAAAATACTTGGCGTAAATTGTCTTAATCTATAAATACCAAGAAAGCAGAAAACAAAAACAAAAAGAAAAATGAATTTTTTTAGACACAATGGTGAATTATTATAGGCATGTAAATTCGGACACGAAAGAAATCTGGTAGTAGAAAGTTTCTGCTCATGCGGGAGTCATGCGTATCTGACGAAGAGCTCACCATTATGCTACACCGTTGGCCCATCGTATGCTTAATAGATTACCTCTGGCAACGCAAGGTAATTTAGCTAATACTATACAATGTGTATGAAAGCGGAATTAAATTCGTCTTACCTTGGCCCCTTCAGATATATCCAAGGTGACGTCCTTGGCCGGGAACGTTGGCGAGTTGTCATTGATGTCATTGACAAAGACCTGAATGTTGACCACATTGGAGAAGGTCTGCTTCTCTTGTGTGGACTGGACGGCGACATTAAACTTTAGCTGGAAGATGAAACATGTTACATGGGTCAGTTACTTAGACCATGGGTCATACAAATCTTGATTGAATGAAAATAATTAAAAGATCTCTAAAAACGTTTTCTTTTTTTGTAAAGATATATTTTTTCTGCATTATTGTTTACATTTTATTAAATATTCGGTCAAAAATTTTGTATCTACACCAACTCATTTCTTTCTTTTTTTTTTTCTCATTTACAAATAGGAAAAACGTTTTTTTTTCTTTGAGGGTGAGTTAATATAAAGGAATTAAAAAAACAACTAAAAACAAACAAACTCAACAGCTACATTTTATTTTATATGCTACAGACATTCTTTATATACAGAAGATGGACATATAGACAGATAGTCAGACAAATAGACAGACAGACAGATAGAAGGATAGACAGATGGAGAGACAGACGGATATATATATAGACAGATAGAGAGATAGACAGATAAACAGATATACTAATAGACAGACAGGAAGACAGAAAGACTAATAGACAGACAGGAAGACAGATAGATAGACAGATGGAGAGACAGACGGATATATATATATATATATATATATATATATATATATATATATATATATTGTTACGTCCACAATCCCCTTGTGGCCAGAGCTGTGTAGATCTTGCTGATAATTCTCGTTAGTCCTAGGGGAGACTTTAATTATTAGTATTTATGTTTCAGTATTACACGAACTCTTCTTATAGTCCTGGGCACAAATTCAGTATTTGTATTCCAACATTTCCTCTCTTGTAAATTATGGTAGTAGATAAATCTTATAGTAATGTATACAACACAATAGGATAGTAACTTGACAAAGAAGCTTCAGTGTAACTGTTGTTGATAGTTTATTTCAGGTGGTATGTTCAATATATACAATATATCTATTATGTACAGTTAGAATAAAATAGTGCAAACACAAACGTTCAAAGGAACATATTTTGAAACTCTCTGTCTTTCAGACAAAACAAATCATTAAATACTATCCGAGTGGTGCAAGGGATAGACCCATTACCAGTAGGGGTGAAAATCATGGTATCATTACAAAACTCATAACAAAAACGATAGGAACTTCCCCTATTAAATAATGAGTCGTTCCCAGACTCTGAGAATTTGAGATCAACACAGAATCCCAGCATTACCTAGAACCTTTCGTTTTCCTACTAAACGTCCTAATATCGCGTGTAGTAAGAAAAGAGAGAGAGAGGAGAATAAACATTGCGTGTTCCAATTCTTGGAAAAACAATATACATGACACGCCCCCACCCAATGAAAGAAATAATGTACCATAATTACCCAAGTAATACTCAACATGGTACATTTTTTCGTACTTAACACTATCGTTTTAATAACCAACAATCAATGGAAGATTATTAGACAATTTAAGCAAACATGGCTCACTGGCACAACTAAATTATAAAAAGTGTCACTACCCAATGGTAATTGTGATTATAACGTGATGGACAAATATTTCACCGTTAGTATTAATATTAACTAATGTCTCAACAAGTACAAATAATTCAAAAATATTCTAGTCATTCTTATTTTAACTATGTACAGTTGTGTGGATTTCCACCAAAAATTTGCAAAAAGTCTTAATCTATTTAAACAAATATAACATTGCTCAAACTCTTGTCAATTTCCAACAGTTTACTTCTAATATACAAACCAAAAGATAAGTAATACATAACTCGAATCAAACTATAGGTTACTTCCCCTTTAAATTACAGTGTCAACTTGACATTAACAGGGTTCATACCTAAGATGATGATACTTCCCCTTTTCTCAAATACGAGGAGAAAATACACTCTAGTTACGATTACTACAGTAATCTAAATATTAAAATGTAATCCACTATTATGCGTTTTTGGCAAATTTAAAAGTTTAATATAAAAGATTGTTCAGGGTTGAATGAGTGCACACCTTTAGGTACCTTTGTTTCCCTCCATTCCCGGATATATGGAATATATAACAACCTATACAACATAGTGAATATCCACTAGTTTTTCCCATTCTATTACCATGATATAACAATTTAGCAATAGATTTCCAATATTATCTATTAATTTATACCAATTAAGATTACATCTCTTTCTAAGATAAAAATTGTACATATTATTATTTAGTTCCATTCATTAACTAAAATAAAACAAGATAATAAATCAACTATCTCAAAGTTTTCCCACTTAATTGCATGTGATGACAATTACTTTTATCCATCCATATCAAGTAAATACGAGCATATTATATATTTATTGCATCATGCATCAACATTTAAATGGAATTTCTTTTCCATAATCAAATGAATTTAAAATATATCAGAACATCAATATTATACATGATTATAAGAATTATTAATACTTTCAAAAGACTTGACTTCTGTATGATACAAGTATTCTATAGGTATTCCATAATCAAAATTCAAACGAATGATAGGTTATCATGACACATTCTTAATGAATAAGTGAGATGATCTGAAAAAGAAGTATGGGTTATTCAGTCAATCATGTAGCACCCGAGATAGAGTATCAGCTGTGACGTTGTCCCTACCCCTCAGGTGTTTTATGTTTAAGTCATAGGCTTGGAGGAATAAGCTCCATCTAACAAGCCTCTGGTTTTGCTTGACCCTGGAGAGAAAAGTCAGAGGGTTGTGGTCGGTCAGTATTTCTATCGGGTACCCAGAGCTGTTTACATAGAAATCAAACTGTTTTAACGCTAGGATCAACCCTAAAAGTTCCTTCTCACTTGTATTATAATTACGTTCATGGATATTGAATTTCTGTGAGTGGTAGCACACCGGGTGCTCCTCTCCGTGGTCATCCTGCTGAGTCAGCACCACTCCCATCCCAGTATCGCACGCGTCTACTGCAATTTTAAAGGGTCTATCAAAACGCGGGGTCACCAAAATAGGTGCCCTGGATAATCTTAACTTCAACTCATCAAACGCCTTTTGGCACTTGTCAGACCAAACAAAGCGATTGTTCTTCTTTAGTAGGTCAGTTAAGGGGCAAGCTACCGTAGAAAAGTCCTGGCAAAACTTACGATAATACCCGGCCATTCCAAGGTAACTACGGAGTTGTTTCCTTGTCTGTGGCACTGGGACATTCTGAATAGCTTCTATTTTAGCATTTACTGGTTTAACCTTTCCACCACCCACTACATGTCCAAGATACTCGATAGTGGCATGTCCAAACTGACTCTTAGCCAGGTTTATTGTCAAATTGGCGTTATTCAGTCGTTCAAACAAGTGTCGTAGTTGACTGACATGTGTCTTGAAATCTGTACTATACACCACTATGTCGTCGAGGTAGGCATTACACTGGAAGATACCGCGAGTGAGGGTGTTTATAAGCCTTTGAAACGTCGCAGGGGCATTACGGAGTCCGAATGGCATGACCTTATACCTGTAAAGTCCGTCAGGTGTCACAAAGGCGGATACTTCCTGTGCCCGTGGCGTCAAAGGAATCTGAAAGTACGCGGAGAGAAGATCAATTTTTGTCACATACGTCGCATCACCTATCTTATCAATGAGGTCATCAATACGAGGAATGGGATACGAGTCAGTCTTTGTCAAATTATTTAATTTCCTAAAGTCTGTACAAAACCGCAATGTGTTGTCGGCTTTTGGTACCAACACACAGGGTGAAGACCATTCGCTATCACATTCTTCCACTATGTCATTTTCTAACATATACTTCACCTCTGCTCTAATATGTTCAAGTCTGATGGGGTTAACTCTATATGGATGCTGTTTAATTGGCCTGGCACCCTCAGTTAATACTACATCGTGTTCTATTAGATGTGTCCTCCTGGGAACATCTGTAAACAGTGACTTATATTCATGTACCAGCTCAATAATCTTCTCCTTATCTTCTACCGGAAGATGTTCTAGCCTTGTATCTAAACTCTTAAGGGCATCTGTATTATTAAGTTTACTTTCTGCAAACTTATATTCTATCCTAGATAAATCCGTCGGGACCCTAGCTAAAGAAATCATGGGGACCTCCCGTGGTTTACTCTTTTCCCTGGAAACATAGGGCTTAAGCAAATTAATATGGCATACCCTCTGCTTTTGTCTCCGGTCAGGAGTCTTTATCAAATAATTGACCTCGCCAAGCTTTGACTCTATCTCATAGGGTCCACTAAACTTTGCACTTAAAGGCTGATTTTGCAAAGGTAGAAACACAAGAACTTTGTCACCTGGTGCAAAAGTTCTAGCTGTAGCTTTACGGTCATAGTTCTGTCTCATACGCTCCTGCATCTGTGGAAAATGAATCTTCACATGGTTAAAAGCATGATAAAGCCTATTTTTAAATTTATCTACATATGACAAAAGTCCAATCGGTTCACTGTCCGTTAGCCAAGTTTCATGTAGAAGTTTCAACGGACCTCTGACTGAGTGTCCATACACAAGTTCGAATGGGCTAAACCCCAGGGATTCCTGAGTGGCCTCCCTTGCAGCGAACAGTACATAAGGCACACCCTTATCCCAGTCTTTCTCGTTTTCATAACAGTACTTTTTAAGCATCGATTTTAATGTCTGATGAAACCTTTCCAGAGCTCCCTGGCTCTCAGGATGATAGGCACTTGATAGCCTATGGCTTATCCCTAATTGTTCCATGACTTGTTTGAAAATGTTCGAAGTAAAGTTAGTCCCCTGGTCGGACTGTACTGTCTTCGGTAGGCCATAACGTGTAAAGAAATTTGTCAGGGCGTCTACCACCTTCACTGTTGTTATGTTCCGCAACGGAATGGCTTCCGGGAAGCGAGTGGATGAACACATGACTGTGAGCAGGTATTGAAAACCGGCTTTTGTTTTCGGCAACGGGCCCACGCAATCAATGAGTATATGACTGAATGGTTCGTCGAACGCTGGTATCGGCTGGAGTGGAGCGACAGGAATTCGTTGGTTAGGACGTCCTACCATTTGGCATACGTGGCAAGTCTTGCAGTATTGTTCGACATCTCTTCTCAGTCCTGGCCAGTAGAAGTAGGGGAGGATACGGTGGTGCGTTTTTCGGACTCCCATGTGACCAGCGAAAGGAAGATCATGCGCCATACGCAGTATATCTTGACGATAGCACTTAGGTATTACAATCTGGTGAATACTGTCCCACTCGTTTGTACCTGAGTTGAGCGGTTTCGACTTTCTCATCAATACTTCATCTTTCATGTAGAAACATTCCGCCATTGCATCTGCAGTCTTTTCGTCAACAGCTTTCATTCTGAGTTGCATTATTACTTCGTCATTCAATTGTTCTCTCACCAATTTCTGCTTTGGTGACAAAATGTTATCGTTCTCTGTTGCATCACCAGTTGTTAGTTCAGCAAAGAACGTAGCACTTAAATCGATGTCAGGTGTTTCTGTTATCACTGTTTCATTCGCATGTGTGTCTTCAGAACAGACAAACACATCTTTCGTTGCACTACACGGCGTAGCAGGAGTCTTTACCGACTTCTTTTTCTGCATTGCTCTTGTCAGTGCACATGTTGGGCGTTCATTGGCAGGACGTAGGTTTTTGTCCTCCGCCATCTTTGTCTCCAACACTTTAACCATGGGCTCGACAGTGACTCTGCCGCCCATAATGTCATTTCCTAATATCATGGAAACGCCTTTGACGGGTAGTGCGCGCCACACTCCCACTACGATGTTACCTGTAAAAATATCCGACTCGAGTTTTATTCTGTGCAGTGGAGCTTCCACAGCCTCCATACTAGCACCTCTCAGCACAACAGACTCACCGGTACTGGTGGCATCCGTTAACGGCACACTGCCCTCCAGGATCACGCTGACAGCAGAACCCGTGTCACGTAATATCTGTATTTTCTTCTTGCTGAGTACATCGACTTCTGTCGACACTGTCCCCTCGTAGACAAAGGGTCGAAAATCGGATAGGTCGTCCTCTTCCGGGACTTCAGGAACCATCTGTTCCTCACGGCCTTCTGAAAGCATAATAGATTGAGTACAGCTATTCTCTTTTACCTTAGATAGACTGTTCTCAAAAACCATCGACTCCACAACTATGGGCGATGCCGGCCGCATTTCTTTTGAGTTTCTTGACCCTGTGTTGCACACTTCTTCTGTCTGCTTGCTATCTTTCTGCACTCTGGCACAGTGTAGAATAGCACCTTGCTTCTTGGTAAGGATCCAACAATCTTTCTTCATGTGGCCCTCTTTCTTGCAATTGAAACATACCACCTTTGCTTTATTTACATCTGTCTGCTTCCTGAAATGAACTAAGTTACTATTATTATTTACACCACTGTTCTTATTATTGTTTTCACTTGTCTCTTTTGGTTTACTAGCCTCCTTGGGCTCTGGTTTGTGCACTTTGGGTTTGTCAGCATAATATGGCTTTATGCTGGCGTGAATTATGGCATAGTTATCTGCCAATCTAGCAGCTTCATGCACATCTTCAACCCCTCGGTCTGAGATGTGGGTTTTAATATCCACTCGAATACAATCATTGAATTCCTCAAACAATATTAGGTTCTTGAGTTTATCAAACTCACTTACATTCTGTGACCTTAGCCACTGTTCTAACATTTTCTCCTTTTGTCTCAAAAAGTCTACATGAGTTTGATCATATGCCTTCTTTCTGTCTCTAAATAGCTTTCTATATTTTTCTGGTGTCAGGGAATAACTTTTTAGCACCCTATCTTTGATTACTTCATAGTCATTTATTTCCTCGGGTGTTAAACTCAACACTACGTTCAATGCTTTTCCTTTGTTGAGAGTTGACCTTAACAATAAAGCCATCTTATCATCAGGGAACTGATAATCTACAGCTATCCTCTCAAAAAGCAAAAAGAAATCTTGAACATCTTCTTCTCTGAATATAGGCAAGTGTTGCTTCATTGCGCTAATATCCATACCATTGCTGTCCCTACGATGGTCAGGTCTGTTCATGCGTGCCATCTCTATCCTTTCTCTGCTTTCAATCCTAATTCTTTCATTTTCCCTTTCAGTTTCTATCCTAATTCTTTCATTTTCCCTTTCAGTTTCTATCCTAATTCTTTCATTTTCTCTTTCAGTTTCTATCCTCATTTTTTCCAATTCCATTCTCTTCATAGCTAATTGGAATTTTAGGTTTTCACTCAACCCTTCATCTTCATCATTGTTTGATGATCTAGATGACATATTTCTTACCTCGTCTCCGTGGGCAATTACCTCGCCCCCACTGGGAGCTACATAACCTTCATTGATATCGTTCTGTCCCACTTCAACTACACTACCAGTGTTCATGGCATTCTGCCCGTTCAAACATGTCATAATTTCTTTGGTCAAACGATTACGATTAGGTCTTGCCTGTCCTGCCTCAATCCCAAAGGACTCAGCTAATTCTTTTAGTTCAGCAAATGACATGGCATTAAGTTCCTCACTTGATATATTCGAAGCCATAGTATAGCGTTCGAAATATTTGTTATAGTAGAGTAGTATATTTTGTATAATAAAATATAAAGTTCCAACTTACGATTTGTCCAGAAATTTGCACAATATAATATTAAACACTTCGTGGAATCTTCACACTTCCCAAGGAATAAAAACGCAAACCAGTTCTCTCCTCTTTTTAAAAAGAATAGTTTCACAGTCCTGAAAACGAAACACAAATATGCCGCTCTCAGTACTACTAATGTCACAAAATAGTTATAGGTCAGCTAGATCAAGAAAAGTAGAACTCAAATCTACCGAACGAGACTACCAAATCTTGTCAATCCTAGGTCAGGAAAAGTAGAACTCAAATATACCGGGCGAGACCACCAAATTTTGTTACGTCCACAATCCCCTTGTGGCCAGAGCTGTGTAGATCTTGCTGATAATTCTCGTTAGTCCTAGGGGAGACTTTAATTATTAGTATTTATGTTTCAGTATTACACGAACTCTTCTTATAGTCCTGGGCACAAATTCAGTATTTGTATTCCAACATTTCCTCTCTTGTAAATTATGGTAGTAGATAAATCTTATAGTAATGTATACAACACAATAGGATAGTAACTTGACAAAGAAGCTTCAGTGTAACTGTTGTTGATAGTTTATTTCAGGTGGTATGTTCAATATATACAATATATCTATTATGTACAGTTAGAATAAAATAGTGCAAACACAAACGTTCAAAGGAACATATTTTGAAACTCTCTGTCTTTCAGACAAAACAAATCATTAAATACTATCCGAGTGGTGCAAGGGATAGACCCATTACCAGTAGGGGTGAAAATCATGGTATCATTACAAAACTCATAACAAAAACGATAGGAACTTCCCCTATTAAATAATGAGTCGTTCCCAGACTCTGAGAATTTGAGATCAACACAGAATCCCAGCATTACCTAGAACCTTTCGTTTTCCTACTAAACGTCCTAATATCGCGTGTAGTAAGAAAAGAGAGAGAGAGGAGAATAAACATTGCGTGTTCCAATTCTTGGAAAAACAATATACATGACAATATATATATATATAGACAGATAAAGAGATAGACAGATAAACAGATAGACTAATAGACAGACAGATAGGCAGACAGACAGATAGGCAGGCAGACAGACAGATAGAAGGATAGACAGATAGACAGATGGAGAGACAGACGGATATATATATAGACAGATAGAGAGATAGACAGATAAACAGATAGACTATTAGACAGACAGGTAGACAGAAAGACAGGTAGACAGACCGATAGGTAGTGTGCGAGAGAAGGGAAGTGTATAAACGTTACATAACTGTACAGTAAGGTTTAGCTGTACAAACAAACTCAATACCTTACAAACATCCGTCCTGTCACAGACGTCCTCTCTGTCAATAGTCCTGGCCACACTCACCACACCGGAACCTTGTTCTATTTTGAAGAAGCTGGCCGGGGGCGCGTTCTGGTCTAGGATGGCCAGGCTCACCTGCTTGGGCTCTAGGCTACTGTACACCAGGGTCCGGTAATCCATCAGGCGGACGACGACGGAGCCCACCGGAAGCTCCTCGTCTATCGCCACATCTATGCTGCCCGCGACAGAGTCCAATATCACCATGGAAACGACGCAAAGTAAACAAACACCTAACGCCATATTCAGTAGAGATAAAAACTTGGGGATTTTCCCGTCCTTTTCTTCCAAGCGTCAGCTGCAAACTTGTGTTGCTTTAATCCCTCCCCGGGGTAAAGTCAAAGGTGGCAATAGTTTCTTTAACGTTTAAGGCCAACTTCCGGGTGACATTTTGGAGATGAAGATTGGTTGGGAAATGCAAAGATCCTTTTTCTTCTTCTTCTTCTTTGGTTTGGAATTCACAGGAAATGCTCTAATCTACGTCCATCTAAATAACATACCCTTTTCACAAAATAAACTCACACTCAATCTTACGTTGGTGTTTACGCTACGCCACTGGGTGCGTTCGGTAAATTAAGTAGAAGTGTAGTATATTATATTATTTAATAATTCTGTTTCATGGTGTAGTCTTTTAAGCAAAGTTAATATATTGCCTGCAATTATATTGTAACATATAGGCCTATATTAAAAAATAGAACTTGAAAAAAAAAACCAAAAAAAAAAAAAGAACAACTCTTTATAACCAAGTTGATCTAGTTTAATCAGTGACTATTTTAAATAGGTTTTTTTTTTAAAAAAGGTAACTTTAATTAACAAATAAAGTGGTAGGCTAGCAAACCGGTTTAATCCACTGACGTAATAAGTTCCATGTAGTCCGTGAAAATGAACACACTGAACACAATTTTGAACACTAAACCAAATACAAGTGCGTTTTGTTTTGTTTTCTTTAAAAATCCAATCGAATATCAAAGGCATGTGAATATTGTTATATAATATAAGTACTTGCTGACGCCACTGTGAGTTTAAGAAATATGCACGCCCCAACAGCTCACACGCAATTAACTCGTCAAGTCAGCTAAACGAGCAGAAAATTGTATGATCTGCTAAATCCCCTTATGAGTTGTTTAGTTAACAGCGTGAATGAGAACATGTGAGATGAAATCTTGCTAATAGCGTTTTGTGCTTGGAATTTGTCATTAGCATTGTGCACCAAGCGGGTTTATTTCTCTCCTCTATTTGATGTCAGGACCACGAGTCGGGCCGAAGAAGCTGGTAGGCGCGGGCGAGGGATATTCACTCCCCGGGACGCGCCACGTGAGATTGCGGGGGGGGGGGGGGGGGAGGAAGCTCCGCCTCCTTGTTTAGGATCGCACGTCTCCGCGGCCCCGCCTCGTCACGAGGTCGAAGTGTTCTCAGTTCTCGCTACTGTGAAGATAGTGGCTGTTTTGTGTGTGTGTGTGACTGTGGAGATGACTATCAGTTACTTACAAGGGGTATAAAGTTTCGTGGCAACAATGAGCCTCAATGTCGGAGGGGAGAGTCAGAATATGACAGATGGAACTTAATGACTGACTGAAATTATATCTTATATCCATTGTTCATAGAAACAGTGACTTACACGACATAGTCACAGACTTACATAGACGTGTAGACTGAAGGTAGAGCAGATAGAGAACAACAAAGATAGCCACAACTAATCTATCTATCTATCTATCTATCGCTCTATCTTTCTATCTGTCTGTCTGTCTCTCATATATCTATCTAGACCTATTTATCTATCTATCTTGCTATCTATCTACTATATATTCAGTTTAAAGTATTTCCAAAGTCCCCTCATCTGTTATATATCACACTACTAGTCTAAGTAGCCTACTTCTTACAATACATAACTCTAGTCCTTTAATCCAAGCACAAAGGCCAGTTGTCAACTCCACTAAAAGCATATAGAATAGATAAATGGGCACACCGGCGGCGACCGAAGTTCCCCCCCCCCCCCCCACTCAGGCACGTAGCCTACTAATGTCAAATGTCACCGAGTCACCACGGGCTTGCTGTATTACGACCCTATAGTCCACTCTAAACATAAACTAACCGTGCCACAGTAATAGTGGATAGTACCGGGTTTAGATGCGATAGTCGAGTCTTGGCTATACCCCCCCCCCCCCCCCAATAATCCACAGAGCGCCACGTGCAAGTGGAGCGGCTTACAACAAGACCATAGTAAATACAGGCCAAAGTGCAACTTTCGTACGTCACTCGCTGGAGGCCTAAGGCTTACGATGGTCTTGGCTTGAACCATACCTTGGCTACCCTTGCGAAGTGCCCCCATATTCGTACGCTTTTGAGAATTTCCGTACGGTCTTATGCTTAATGAAAGGAAAAATACGGTCAACGAAAATGTTTGCTTTTTTAAAAATGATTTTTGGTCAATAAAAGCTTATTCTTTCTGATGTTGCGGGCGTAACATTACAATTTGGATAGTTAAAATACAGATATTATGCAGATGTATTGGTATGTAAGGCCCAGACACAGCCACAAGCCAAAGAGAAAGTTCTTTAAGCTTTTTTAAAATACACTTTTGGTCTCAGATTCTCTAGTTCTAAATGTACGTTACGCGTCAAAATACGGCCAACGGTCTTAACATACACATTTGCCCCCAGTAAGAATACTCCTATGAAAAATTATAGGTACCAAGGTATAGTTAAACCATAGGTTCTCAACCTTTTTCGGTTCACCGCCCCCTTTTAATTTTATTTTCCGCTCATCGCCCCCCTCCCCCTCCAAACTTTAGCGCCCACTCCCCCCACACCTCTGGACGTTAAAGGGTCAATATAGTTTCCGCAATTTTTAAATTCTTTTTTAGGCAGACTAGATTTGTGTACTTATTTATTATCATTAAAAGAACTGAAAAGGAAACATATTGTAAGAAATTATAGATCAACAAATTATCTAAGCAAGAGGCAATTAGTAAGTAATTTTTGTTATATTACAAAACAGAATTTGTTTGGTATCATTATTGAGTCAAATAAACGTGGACTTGACTTACTTTGACTTAATCCTGTATATCCCCATAGGAGCATAGGGCCGCAACTACACTTTTCCATCGGTCTCTGTCTTGGGAGTCTCCCTTTATTTGTGTCCATGTGAGGCTAACAGCCTTTGCCTCACCTACGACCGATCTCCTCCAAGTTTGTCTGGGTCTGCCTACTTTCCTTTTGCCCTGGGGGTTCCAGTCAAGTGCTTGTCTTGCTACATTGTCTTCTGTTCTTCTTAAAGTGTGACCAATCCACTTCCATCTACGGCTTTTGATGCTGTTGTCGATGGGTTTTTGTCCGGTCTTTTCCCATAGGTTGACGCATGAAATGGTTTCCGGCCATCGAATTTTCAGCATGCGCCTCAGGCATCTGTTAACAAAAGTCTGTATTTGCCTTAGTAACTCTCCAGGTCTCTGAGCCGTATAGGAGGACTGCCTTAACATTTGTGTTAAATAGTCTTACTTTGTTCTTTAAGGACAGCGCACTTGAGCTCCACATGGGGCGCAGGGCATTGAAAGCAAGCCTGGCCTTGTTGATCCTGCTCTTTATGTCTTCATCTGTTCCTCCATCTCTACTCATCACACTTCCCAGGTAAACAAATTTGTCTGTGTCTATTATTTCCTCATCATCTAGCTGTATTGACCTGTCCTGTTCATTTATCCTCATGATTTCTATTTTCCTTTTATTTATTTTTAGGCCACCCTTTCTCGCCTCTTCGGACAGTAGGTTTAGTTTAGATTATGTGTCTTGCTGTCTGTGTGAGAGGAGGGCGACATCGTCTGCATAGTCCAAGTCTTCTAGCTTCTTTGTGAAAGTCCATTGAATGCCTGTGCTGTTTCCCGAGGTTGTCTTATTCATGATCCAGTCTATTACAATTAAAAAGATCAGCGGTGACAGCATGCAGCCTTGACGCACACCGATCTTCACAGCAAATGGACTGGTTAGCTTTCCTTTATGGATCACTTGGCAGCAACAGTCTTCATATAGTTTCTTGGTGATGTTGATGAATTTTGTTGGGATGCCATAGTAGCTCATTAACTTCCAGATGGTTTCTCTATCCACACTGTCGAAAGCCTTTTCAAAGTCTACAAACGTCATGTACAAGGGAGATTGCCATTCTAAAGATTGTTCAATGATTATCCGCAAAGTGGCAATGTGGTCAGTACATGATCGGCCTTGTCGAAAACCTGCTTGTTCTGGCCTAAGTTTTACATCTAGGGCTTCCTTCAACCTCTCTAAGATAATCCTGGTCAGGACTTTGCCTGGAACCGAGAGAAGCATTATTCCTCTCCAGTTGCTGCATACAGAGAGATCACCTTTCTTCGGTAGCTTGACCATGTAGCCTAGTTTCCATTCATGTGGCACTTGTTCCTCTTCCCAAATTTTTTGTAGTAGCGGCTGGAGCATCTCTGCTGATACTGCTGGGTCTGCTTTTAGTGCCTCTGGTGGGATGCCATCTGGTCCAGCCGCCTTACCGTTTTTGATAGAATGGATGGCTTTGATGATTTCTGCCTTAGAAGGAGGACCTGTGTTGACATTGAGAGGCTCACTTTCTGGTGGGATGTCTGGGGGAGATAGTGGTGGGGGTCGGTTAAGTACCTCCTTAAAGTGTTGGACCCACCTATCTCTCTGTCCTACATCGCTTGTTAAGACCTTGCCATTACTGTCCTTGACTGGTTTGTTGGGATTGGAACTTTTGCCAGACAGAGTTCTTGTTATTTCATACAATCTTTTCATGTTTCCTTGTCCAGCAGCTGTTTCTGCCTCTTCTGTCATTTCATGAATGAAACGCCTTTTATCTTCTCTTGCACTCTTCTTCACTGTGCGGTTGGTTTCCCAATATTGTCTTCTCAAGTTTTCTTTGTCTTGTTCACTATGGCATTGGTTTATTTTCTGTTTAATCTCTCTCCTAGCCTCTATCTTGTTCCATGTCTCTGGTGTTATCCATGCTTTTTGCTCTCTTTTCCTCTTCCCTAAGATCTCGGTGCATGTTGTTTTCCAGATTTGTTGGATTTTTTCCCAGTGTTGTTCTATAGTTTCCTCTATTAGTCCTGAAAAGGCTTCGTATCTATTTTTAACAGTGCAGTTAAAAACCTCTTTTGCAGCTTCATTTTTTTAGATACTGTGTGTTAAACTTGTGGTGTGGTTTATCTGCAAATTCCTTAAAGGCTTTTAGCTTTGTTTTCAATGTTCCAATCAGAAGCTGGTGGTCTGAAGCTACGTCAGCACCACGTTTCGCCCTAACATCCAATAGGCTTCTTCTCCATTTGCGTGAATCTGTAAAATGGTCAATCTGGTTTTCTGTATTTCCATCTGGAGAAGTCCATGTTGTTTTGTGGATGGTCTTGTGTGGAAAGACTGTCCCACCAATGACAAGATCATTGAAAGCACAGAGGTCAGCAAAGAGCTCACCGTTTTCATTCATGTTTCCAACTCCGTTTCTACCCATGATGAGCTCTCTGTCTGTGTTGTCCACGCCCACTTTGGCATTCATATCACCCATGACTATTATCATGTCTCTTTTTGGTGTGTGGTCAATCACAGCTTGTAGTGACCCATATAAATTTTCTTTATCTTCTTCCTTCGCTGCATTAGTCGGAGCGTAGCATTGAATGATGGTGGTTTTCCTGCCCTTTGCCTTGAATCGTGCAGAGATTAGTCTTGGAGAGATTGGTTCCCATGATATTAATGCCTTTGTTGCTTCCGGTGATAGCATCAGTGCTACTCCTTGAGTGTGGTCATGGTTTAGATCCTCATGACCAGAGAAGATGATTGTCTCTCCTGTGTCTAGTCTAGATTGGCCATTACCATTCCACCGAGTCTCACATAATCCCAGGACCTTGATATCATATTTTCTCATTTCTTTTGCTACCTGGGCAGACCTGCTGGCTTCATATAGGGTTCTTATATTCCAGGTCCCTATTCTGGATTTTGCTTGCGTCGTGATGAGGTTTGTCTGCAAGCTAGCTTCCCGAGGGCTTTCACTAGCTTGCGTCATGAATTCTTCGGTAGAAGGAGAGCCTCCCTGACTAAGCTTGCTTTGGTTTGGTGTAGTTATGGTTTCTGTAGCATTTGTTTTTTTTACGGTGTAAGGTCGCTAGCCCCACGACCAACCCTCCTCCTTTACCCGGGCTTGGGACCGGCAGGATACCCCCAAAGGTGATAACGTGGAACGATTCTTTAATTAAAGGGAGATAATTAACCCGTTTCATTTGAGCTATTATTTCTAATGTTTCTTTTTTTTTTTTATTTCATAAAAGAATAATTGGCTTACAATTTATAACTTTGAAATGATCAAACTGTAAAAAATATTTGAAAATTACATAAATATTATATGACTAAATAATTTATACGTATATTTTCAAACATTCAATTAACTACCCGGTATGTACAATTACTACGTATCCATTCCGCTCAACGATGATATCAAGTCTCAATCTTTTTAAGGAAATAAGGACATCACAGTAAAACTGAGATCAAAATATCAGTAATAATAGCAAATGTTTGGGCGACAGGGATCGGTCGGCGGAAGGGATGTGTCGCGTGTCGTTTGACAGTGCGGTGAACTAACCATATAACGAGCCGGCCGCACACCATAGGCCTACTCGTCTAATAGTGACCCCTAGTTGTTGAAAAAGTACCTGCGATTCATATCTCTTATTAGTATAATAATATGTAGGCCTACAGTTGGGGGATACTTGCGTTTACATCACATTTGATCCAAAAACTAATCAATTAAAATAGTTGAGGTGTTCAAATTATATCAGTTTCGTTTGTACCGCCCACATGCTCTTCACCGCCCCCCAATCGCCCCCGGGAATGTCAGCACCCCCCTAAAGCTTCTCACCGCCCCCCGGGGGGCGATATCGCCAGGGCCGGATTTACATATAAGCTAAACAAGCTATAGCTTAGGGCCCCCACTTTCTTAGGGGCCCCCAAACGAAATTGTTCGAGTGAACGATTGTCATATTTACTTAAATATACTGCAGCATTATTATATATATAAATAAAAACGGCAGTTCTGCAAAAATGTTGTTGACCGAGTTGTAGCAGCCATAATTAAGTTTATTATGGCAGAGCGTGGTTTACCTTTAAGAGGAGATAAGGTAACATTTGGTTCTCCTCACAATGGAAATAAGCTTGGATTACTGGAACTTATAGCAAAATTTAATCCTTTTCTAGCAAGCCATATAAAAAACATTGGGAATAAAGGATCAGGTGTCACATCTTATCTTTCTAAAACAATATGTGATGAATTTATCCAAATTATGGCACATGAAGTAAGAGAATCAATCTTGGATGATTTAAAAACTGCAGGGTACTTCAATTTATCTGTAGATTCCACTCCAGACCGGTCCTATATTGATCAGCTCACTGTTATTGTGAGGTATGTTTCACCAGATGATGGACTCCCAATGGGATGTTTTCTAACTTTCCTAGAGATGGGTCGCCACACAAGGGAAAGTATGGCTAAGATGGTGCCCAACTACCTTACAAATGAGTGCAAAATAGATTTTAGTAAGTGTCGAGTCCAGTCATATGATAATGCTGCCAATACGTCTGGCAGATACAAGGGTATGCAAGAAACAATATTGAAGATTAACAAGTATGCTATGTATATTTCATGTGCTGGTCATTCCCTGAATCTACACATGGACAGTACTGTTGTCATTCTTCAAACATGTGTCATGAGATTAGATAATAAGCCTTTGTAAATTGTGCCTTTTAAAATAACTCGTTTTACCAGACTTTGCATTTTTAAGCTTATTATGAATAAAAATGATTTTAAGTTAAAGATTTATTCAAATACTATAATAAGATGGGCCGCTTGCTCTATTTTTAGAGCTTATGTGTTCTTTTTTTCCGTACGCAACCAATCAGGCTGCCATGAACGACCTCTACGCTACTACGATTGCATTAAAGGTTTCCGATGTATACAACTTTCGATTTAAATCTTAATTTCCATTGAGCAAACCATAGCGAATTTCTAAACCGGAAGTCTAGAGGACTTCGTGTGATCGGAAATTCCGAAACTAAGTGTTTCAAGTTATCAAAAAGCAGATCTCGAAATATCAAAGCAAGCGGTCCATCTTTTCTATAGACTTTGATTTATTATGTCACTATCTATATGTCTGTAGCCTACTTCTTAATTAATTGCATTTCAGTTTAACCCTCTAGGTATCCGAAAATCATATTTGACACTGACATATAAGCTTATAAAGGGCCTCATATCTTAAATAGCTTAGGGCCCCATCAAGTCTAAATCCGTCCCTGGATATCGCCCCCGTTGAGAACCTATGAGTTAAACAGATTGTGTAGCCGGGGGGCTAGTTCACCCCTTGCCCATACCTCCTTGTAATTGAGTCGTTCCATCTGTTTTTGCTTTTTACCTTCCGCATAGTACAAAGACTATAAGAACGTGTACAACTTCAGCTCAAATTGCTTAAAGAATTCAGCTATAAGATTAGTACTTAAACGTACATAGATATAGGCCTACGTAATGATATACTACTCTTTGTTTTCAGTACTTCTAAGACTTTTGCCATAAGTCCAATAATAACATAAATATAAGGCTTCAGCAATAAGTAATTGTGTATCGTCAGCTAGAAGCATTTGAATACTTTAGATTTAAGTAATTGTAAGGCCTTAGCTATGTATTTAATATATGTAATATATAGACAGAAACTCGTGTGTGTCGTATCCGATCCACATTGTCTAATTTAAAGACACGTGACCTTGTTGTCTCATATCTTACTTTTGTCATCTTGCTTCAGACATGCCTGTGTCTTCGCTAGCGTAGTGTTAAGCGTTTTTGACTACCATGCGGGCGACCTGGGTTCGGTTCCCCCCTATGATACCTTTCTTTATTCTTTCTACTCCCCCCCCCCCCCATTAATTTTACTTAAAAAAAAAGATTGTAAAAATTTTAGGGACTGAAATTTTTCCTAAAATGTTTTCCGTAAATAAAATCTTATAATTATATTTTAGACGCATGCGAGAGACGGGTGTTCGATTCTCATTCACAGGGATAGCCCTTCCATGGGAAATAATTTAGCTTTTTGTCAAATAAAAAGACTTGTCTATTTTTAACCTGATCATACAATTTATTTTAAATTACTTTCGTAAATGATTTCAGTAAATAATATTAATAATTTAGAAATGATTAGATCTATAACTTTCTGTTCATTGTAGGTTATGACATGTTTTATAGATTGTAAAGGCTCTTTTTAGATTTTTTCCCCGGAAATTGTTAAAAAAAAGAAGCTATTTGTAAATTTTATTACGGCCAATGTCAGTGTCACAAAAAAAAATAATATAAAAATCCCAAAGTTGTGTTTCCTGAGATGTCTGTCAGCGACATTTTTTGTTATTACTACAGAAAGTTTCAAAGTGACAAGCAGACATTTTTTTTGTGTCGTCTTTTTACGTCTTCTTATATGTTCTTTCCTTTCGGGATAATTCTTTTTTTTAAGTTTAGACTAGGCGGAGTAGTAAAATTAATGACGTCTTTTGTTGCATGGTTATATATGATGACAGTTGGAAAGGGGCGTGTGAGGGGGCAGCAGGAGGGGGCTTACTAGCCCGAGTGGCTCCAGGAAAATAAATTGTTTTGCGTTTGTGTATATATTTTTGTGTGTGTATACATTGTAATTGACTTATAGGGTTGGTACTTAGAGTGCCTGACAGTATAAAGTGGTCAAGGTGAAATCAAGGTAATTGTCAAAGAATTCTGTGTAATACTTAACATCAAAGTCAGGCTGTATGATTCCAGCACCATTTTACTGCTCCCCTTAAAGGTGGATATAAAAAACACGGAATGCCTTATTTTAATGTTTACGCCCGGGTCCTCATTTGCATGTTTATATATATGGTAAAAACACAACACTGGAACAGTAATAATTAGGAAAAGTTAAAATTTCCATTTTGTTCATGGATACTACATGCTAAGAGGATTTTGTGGCCAGCACAATACCAAGTCAACTTTTCATCTATCTATCTATCTATCTATCTTTTCTTCATCTATCTATCTATCTATCTATCTATCTATCTATCTATCTATCTATCTATCTATCTATCTATCTATCTATCTATCTATCTATCTATCTATCTATCTATCTATCTATCTATCTATCTATCTATCTATCTATCTATCTATCTATCTTTTCTTCATCTATCTATCTATCTATCTATCTATCTATCTATCTATCTATCTATCTATCTATCTATCTATCTATCTATCTATCTATCTAACTAACTTTCTTTCTATCCATTTATCTATCTTTCTAACTATGTATCTATCTATCTATTTATCTTTCTATCTACAAAAAAAAGAAAGATAGAAAGAAGGAAAGAGCAAAGAAAGTGAAGGAGGTATAAAATAAAACTGGAGATAAAGAGCAACGAACAAGCAAAAGGAAAAATAAAAGCAAATTAAATGGAAAGAAAAATGGCAATGAGCTTTAAAGGATGGACTGACTACAGCTGTTGTTTCTTTTTGTATTATGATATACGTTATGATATTTTGAGGCTTACGCGTTGTGTGTGTGTGTTTGTGTGTCTGTGTGTGTCTGTGTGTGTCTGTGTGTGTGTGTGTGTGTTTGTGTCGTGCACATCGCGAGGAAGAAGAGGCAAGGCAAATAGGTAAGTGCTGAGGATCTGTTTTGACATGCGTCCACTTATACTTTAAGCACAAGAGAGGGGCTGTGGAGGCACATCCTATACATGGTGGTGGCTTTAAAGAATGAGAGAGAGAGAGAGAGAGAGAGAGAAAGAGAAAGAGAAGGATGTCATTAAAGTGAAGTTTGAGAGAGATATAGCCCTAGGAGAAAGAGAGAGAGATGTGGAGGGAGAATCTTTCGAGTGAAAGAGAGAGAGAGAGAGAGTGAGAAAGAAAAGGGACGAGAAAGAAGGAGATAAAGGTGACAGAGATAATGAGAGAGAGAAAGAGAGAGAGAGAGAGAGAGAGAGAAACTTTAAGTCCTGTACTTCTCTACAGTCTTTAAAAAAAGTAATGTTAATGGAAATTTTTAGAAAGTAGAAAAAAAAGTTATTAGTGGGGAATTGAACCCAAGTCGCACGGATGACAGTCGGATACTCTAACCATTCAGCTAGGGTCTAGGGAGGACACATACCGGAAGCGAGATCGCAAAAGTAAAATGTAAGACAATAGGGTCACGTGTCTTTAAATTAACCAATTGGGATCGGAATCCACACACACAGTCCACTTTATATATATATGTATATTTACTACATGTCATGCTAATATATTTTTAATATCTGACTTGATGTCATTTGTTAATCTTTACTACCTGCCATGATGTCATTTATTCTATTTCATTATCTGCCATGTTGTCACGTACTAACACTCGCTACCTGCCAAGATGTCATCCGTTCAGGAAGTCTTCCACAGCCATCAATACGAGGGGCCAATGTGCATTAAAAATTCGCACACTCGAAATGTCTACTGGCAAATTGGTACTGCCCCATATCCCAACTACTCTCTGCATGCTCCCTTACCCCTCTTTTCAAAGAAAAAAAAACAAGCACAAAAACAGCCTCTGGCTGTACAGCTTACATGCCAACTCAACCCAATAATACTGATAATACCGGAACCTTTTTTTTAAATTATGTTCTAATGCTCACCTGTGGGGAGTGGCCCCTTCTTCACCCCCCCCCCCCCCAACCCAAGCAGTTCTTCTCTTCTTCCAGGGTGTAATCTTTGTCTTTATTCAATTGTTTGAGTTGAAGTAATCTATCACACTTATGACAACCACACACACACACACTCGCACAATGAACAATGAACAATATTTATTAGCCACATAGTACATAGGTACAATAAAGGCATAGTCAAAAACATAAGAAAATTATAGCATTTGTGAATAATAAATTGAACAATATACCTGCCCATTTAGAACACTACGTTTGCTTGTTAGTTGTTATTTTCATGTTGTTTTCTTTTTTTTTTGTTCAATTTAGAATTTGAAGGATTCTGAAGTTTAAAAAAAAAAAAGTTTGAATGAATATTTGCTAACGTATTCAGTTTAGGATTCAGGTGTAGGCACAGGATCTGGGATGGTGTAATCCACGTGGATTTAACTAGCATTACAGCCCGTGAAGCTTGGAGTCGTCGAGGGACTGGGGGAGGCAAGAAGAAGGGGCGTACCAGGGGGAGGGCAGAATAAATAAATAAGACGTGCTTTGAGGGGTGGGTGTTTTTTTGTGTTTTTTTTTTTTGTTTTTAAGGTGCGGCGTTTTAATGCCTGTCGTGAAGAAGTGGACACATAGACCAACAACATAAAGTCTGGAGATAACACTCTAAATGCAATTACACACTTCACCCTTACAGTCTCTCCAGCACACACAGGTTTTGAAGGGCTCTTATCTTAAATGATTTTCTTTTGTACGATTTTCTGGTTTAATAAAACGAAAAGAAAACACAATTGTTTTTCTTGTTGTTGTTTTTTTTTTATCTGTTTTTTTTTTCGAGGGTATAGGTGGAATAATGTCAAGAGAATCGGAAAAGGGGGGAGGGTCTATATCTATTGAATAGACTTACAGGAAAAGATTGATTGCATGCTGAGGACTATCTAATCTATATCTTGATGTAGCCTAATGAAAACAACAGGGTCATCCGTGGTTTCTGCTTGATAGGCTCGTGGGTGTTTGGTTAGGCAATAGAGGTCGCTCCGAGGTCAAACATTTTAGGCCCACAGCCTTAGGCCATCACTTTAAGCCTATAACTTTAGGCAATAAATTTAAACCAATTGCTTTAGGTCCATCGCTTTTAAGCATACGCTGTCAATAAATTAAGCCAGTGGCGTAGCTAGGGGAGGGGGGTCCAAATTCGAAAGTCCCCCCCGGGCCCTTACTTGTGGGGGCCCCCAAAGGAGTGTCCGAATTGTTTTTTTCCTCATGTCATAATGTCGAATGTTAAAATGCAGGGGCCCATAAAATGGCCAAGCCCCGCTGGGCCCCCAAATCCCTAGGAACGGCACTGAATTAAGCGAATAGATTTAGAACAATCCCATTAGGAAAACTAGACTAATTTAGACCAATCCCATTAGGACAGTAAATTTAGGCCAATTCAATTAGGGCAATAAATTTAGGTCTATCCCTTTAAAACAATTAATTTAGGCCTATCCCATTAAAAGAATTAATTTAGGCCAATCCCATTAGGACAATTAATTTAGGCCTATCCCATTAAAACTATTAATTTAGGCCATTCACTTGAAGCAAATTACTCTAGACCAACATTGTTAGGCCAATCACTTTAAGACAATAAGGCCAACTGCTTTGAGTCAATTACGTAACACCCATAAATTAAGTCAAATTAAGTCACATATGGACCTATAATTTTAAGTCCATCACTTTAATCCAATTATACATAATTCAATTAGCCTACTTACGGCGAATCCATTTAGGCCTTAAAAATTAAGACAACGCTATTCACAATAGGCTTAACATTTTACGCAGAACACAATCGTTCAAACTTTTGCAGGCCAAATGCATTTAAGCTTAACTCGCAAGGTCAAAACATCTAAAGCCTAATTAGAAAACCTTGTACAACTGCATATAGTTCAAGGTTAAAGTTATACATCCAGTTCGTATACTTGTACACAGTTAAAGAAAAACATATTTAAAACAACTGCTATAAATAAACGTGTATAAAAAAACAACAACTCATAAAAGCACATAATAATCTGTCCAGAAAAACCTAGACTAATTAAAAGACGAAAAGAACACTTCTATCTGAGAGTTCCCTTTTGTTAGTTAAAATCGTCAATTTTTTATTTTATTTTTGTGTTGTGTAATTACCTCTATCTGAGACAAGCATTTGATTTGAAAATTTGTGTATGTGACACTGTATATGTGTATTGAATTAAAATTGTTGAAGTTTTATTTTAGTATAATGCAATATCTAGTAATTAAATAATGTATACAAAATATGTATATAATTTTTAAAATCTTTCGTTCTTTCTTTTATTTTACTTGTTTTTTTTTATTCCTTTATTTTTTTCTCTTTCTTTCATTTCCTTTCGATTTTAGTACCTCCCCCCACCCTCTCCTTTGATGTTTTCTTCCTTTCGCGCTTTATTTCTTTCATGTTTTCTTCCTTTCGTGCTTTTCTCATTTCATATTTTCTTACTTTCGTGCTTTATTTCTTTCATGTTTTCTTCCTTTCGTGCTTTTCTCATTTCATATTTTCTTCCTTTTGTGCGTTATTTCTTTCATGTTTTCTTCCTTTCGTGCTTTTCTCATTTCATATTTTCTTCTTTTCGTGCTTTATTTCTTTAATGTTTTCTTCCTTTCGTGCTTTTCTCATTTCATATTTCCTTCCTTTCGTGCTCTATTTCTTTCATGTTTTCTTCCTTTTGTGCTTTATTTCTTTCATGTTTTCTTCCTTTCGTGCTTATTTCTTTCATGTTTTCTTCCTTTTGTGCTTTATTTCTTTCATGTTTTCTTCCTTTTGTGCTTTATTTCTTTCATGTTTTCTTCCTTTTGTGCTTTATTTCTTTCATGTTTTCTTCCTTTTGTGCTTTATTTCTTTCATGTTTTCTTCCTTTTGTGCTTTATTGCTTTCATGTTTTCTTCCTTTTGTGCTTTATTTCTTTCATGTTTTCTTCCTTTTGTGCTTTATTGCTTTCATGTTTTCTTCCTTTTGTGCTTTCAATCTTTCATGTTTTCTTCCTTTTGTGCTTTATTTCTTTCATGTTTTCTTTCTTTTGTGCTTTATTTCTTTCATGTTTTCTTCCTTTTGTGCTTTATTGCTTTCATGTTTTCTTCCTTTTGTGCTTTATTTCTTTCATGTTTTCTTCCTTTTGTGCCTTTTTTCTTTCATGTTTTCTTCCTTTTGTGCACTATTTCTTTCATGTTTTCTTCCTTTTGTGCTTTATTGCTTTCATGTTTTCTTCCTTTCGTGATTTATTTCTTTCATGTTTTCTTCCTTTTGTGCTTTATTTCTTTCATGTTTTCTTCCTTTTGTGCTTTATTTCTTTCATATTTTCTTCCTTTTGTGCTTTATTGCTTTCATGTTTTCTTCCTTTTGTGCTTTATTTCTTTCATGTTTTCTTCCTTTTGTGCTTTATTTCTTTCATGTTTTCTTCCTTTTGTGCTTTCTTTCTTTCATGTTTTCTTCCTTTTGTGCTTTATTTCTTTCATGTTTTCTTCCTTTTGTGCTTTATTTCTTTCATGTTTTCTTCCTTTTGTGCTTTATTGCTTTCATGTTTTCTTCCTTTTGTGCTTTATTTCTTTCATGTTTTCTTCCTTTTGTGCTTTATTTCTTTCATGTTTTCTTCCTTTTGTGCTTTCTTTCTTTCATGTTTTCTTCCTTTTGTGCTTTATTTCTTTCATGTTTTCTTCCTTTTGTGCTTTCTTTCTTTCATGTTTTCTTCCTTTGTGCTTTATTTCTTTCATGTTTTCTTCCTTTTGTGCTTTATTGCTTTTATGTTTTCTTCCTTTTGTGCTTTATTGCTTTCATGTTTTCTTCCTTTGTGCTTTATTTCTTTCATGTTTTCTTCCTTTTGTGCTTTATTGCTTTTATGTTTTCTTCCTTTTGTGCTTTATTGCTTTCATGTTTTCTTCCTTTTGTGCTTTATTTCTTTCATGTTTTCTTCCTTTTGTGCTTTATTGCTTTCATGTTTTCTTCCTTTTGTGCTTTATTTCTTTCATGTTTTCTTCCTTTCGTGCTCTTCTCATTTGATGTTTTCTTCCTTTTGTGCTTTATTTCTTTCATGTTTTTTTCCTTTCGTGCTTTTCTCATTTCATATTTTCTTCCTTTCGTGCTTTATTTCTTTCATGTTTTCTTCCTTTCGCGCTTTATTTCTTTAATGTTTTCTTCCTTTCGTGCTTTTTTTCTTTCATGTTTTCCTCCTTTTGCGCTTTATTTCTTTCATGTTTTCTTCCTTTCGTGCTTTATTTCTTTCATGTTTTCCTCCTTTTGCGCTTTATTTCTTTCATGTTTTCTTCCTTTCGTGCTTTATTTCTTTCATGTTTTCTTCCTTTTGTGCTTTATTTCTTTCATGTTTTCTTCCTTTTGTGCTTTATTTCTTTCATGTTTTCTTCCTTTTGCGCTTTCTTTCTTTCATGTTTTCTTCCTTTTGTGCTTTATTTCTTTCATGTTTTCTTCCTTTTGTGCTTTATTTCTTTCATGTTTTCTTCCTTTTGTGCTTTATTGCTTTCATGTTTTCTTCCTTTTGTGCTTTATTTCTTTCATGTTTTCTTCCTTTTGTGCTTTATTTCTTTCATGTTTTCTTCCTTTTGTGCTTTCTTTCTTTCATGTTTTCTTCCTTTTGTGCTTTATTTCTTTCATGTTTTCTTCCTTTTGTGCTTTCTTTCTTTCATGTTTTCTTCCTTTGTGCTTTATTTCTTTCATGTTTTCTTCCTTTTGTGCTTTATTGCTTTTATGTTTTCTTCCTTTTGTGCTTTATTGCTTTCATGTTTTCTTCCTTTGTGCTTTATTTCTTTCATGTTTTCTTCCTTTTGTGCTTTATTGCTTTTATGTTTTCTTCCTTTTGTGCTTTATTGCTTTCATGTTTTCTTCCTTTTGTGCTTTATTTCTTTCATGTTTTCTTCCTTTTGTGCTTTATTGCTTTCATGTTTTCTTCCTTTTGTGCTTTATTTCTTTCATGTTTTCTTCCTTTCGTGCTCTTCTCATTTGATGTTTTCTTCCTTTTGTGCTTTATTTCTTTCATGTTTTTTTCCTTTCGTGCTTTTCTCATTTCATATTTTCTTCCTTTCGTGCTTTATTTCTTTCATGTTTTCTTCCTTTCGCGCTTTATTTCTTTAATGTTTTCTTCCTTTCGTGCTTTATTTCTTTCATGTTTTCCTCCTTTTGCGCTTTATTTCTTTCATGTTTTCTTCCTTTCGTGCTTTATTTCTTTCATGTTTTCCTCCTTTTGCGCTTTATTTCTTTCATGTTTTCTTCCTTTCGTGCTTTATTTCTTTCATGTTTTCTTCCTTTTGTGCTTTATTTCTTTCATGTTTTCTTCCTTTTGTGCTTTATTTCTTTCATGTTTTCTTCCTTTTGTGCTTTATTTCTTTCATGTTTTCTTCCTTTCGCGCTTTATTTCTTTAATGTTTTCTTCCTTTCGTGCTTTATTTCTTTCATGTTTTCCTCCTTTTGCGCTTTATTTCTTTCATGTTTTCTTCCTTTCGTGCTTTATTTCTTTCATGTTTTCTTCCTTTCGTGCTTTATTTCTTTCATGCTTTCTTCCTTTTGTGCTTTATTTCTTTCATGTTTTCTTCCTTTTGTGCTTTATTTCTTTCATATTTTCTTCCTTTTGTGCTTTATTGCTTTCATGTTTTCTTCCTTTCGTGCTTTATTTCTTTCATGTTTTCTTCCTTTTGTGCTTTATTTCTTTCATGTTTTCTTCCTTTGTGCTTTATTTCTTTCATGTTTTCTTCCTTTTGTGCTTTATTTCTTTCATGTTTTCTTCCTTTTGTGCTTTATTTCTTTCATGTTTTCTTCCTTTCGTGCTTTATGTCTTTCATGTTTTCTCTCTTTTTTTTATTTCTTTCTATCATGTTTGTTTTCTTTTCTGATGATTTTCGTATTTTCTTCCCTCCGTTTCATTCTCTTGTATTTTCTGTCAAGCTTAAACTCTTTCTTTTGCACTTCCTTTCATTCCTGTTTTATTTATTTCTTTTTTTCGGTTTTCTTTCTCTTGTTGTTGTTTGTTTCCTTCTTTCTAAACTGCCCCCATTACTCGCCTATTTACCAATACGTTCTATAGTAGATTCTAACAGCTCATCTTTCTGTCTCTAAATATACATACATATATATAGGTCAGGTCAGGTCGGATGCAATATTGCCAAAATGCAATGACGATGAAGATGGATTGTTGCATCCAGGAGATTGAACGATTGTATGCAGCTATCTGACAAACAATCATATAAGGCTGTTGATGCTTCTTGGTTCGATACAATTTAACGATTTGCAAATTGGTTTTGAGCAGTTAGTGACAAGTCAGGAAACAGTTCAGTATTTATATAGCATCCCGGAGAAACGAAAAGGGAAGGGGTGAGATGTTTGCATGTTGATTTGTATTAATGTGTTTGAGTGGGTGTGTGTTTTTTGCTAATGTGTGAAAGAGGAGAGCTGTATGCCTGTATTAGTGCTGCTAGATGCAATGGGCGTCAAGTATTAATGTTACTAGATGCAATAGGCATCAAAAGAAGGACACGGAGTGCCCTAAAGGCGGACAAAGGAGGAAGCAATGAGTTTTTTATTTGAATGAATCCGTATGAAACATGCTATTAACAGACCAACAATTTTATTACAATTGCTGCCAATTGGTGTTGAGATAACATTACGTAGAATGTAGATCTACATTTAAAAAATGTAGCCTACTAACTTCAAATATACTGGTGTGTGCTTAGTTATTATAGACGTAGTAAGCATTTTCAGTTTCAATACAGTGATAGAGTGGTTCAAATTTATAGTAGCTACCACTAGTATTACTACAGTGCTATTTCAACTACATGTTGTCACTACGAGGTTTTGGGTTCAGAATCACAAATGTTGTTAGGAATTTTTAAAAGTTTTAAGTTGGCAGGCCTGCCTATTTTTCTACTTTTTGAATGCAAGTGAAAATGGATTAGCCTTTTTCTTCTCTGCTTCATACTCAAATAGCTGGCTAGACTCCTAGAACACCTTTGAGATTCGAGAGAGAAAATACAATTCCGACGGGTATTTGAAGCCAGAAACATGCTGAATGTCAATGGGACGTTGTACCTCACTACAACCATGCCTACGTTGAACACTCTGTAAGTATTACAAGGTTTACAAGCAAAACTCAATACTGAAAGGGTCTTAATGGTGGCGGATATATGTGGAGTTCTGGATGCACCCTCGCGTTTCTATTTGTGTGTGTGTGTGTCTGAGCGTGCTTTTGGGCGTGGTTGTGTTTTTCTGGGTGTGTCTGCAGTCTTCAGATGTGTCCGAGTGTTTTTGGGGTGCTTTTGTATGTGTGTGTGTGGAAGTGTGACTGTTTGGTCGGTGTTATCATTACCGCTCTGTCCCCTCAGGTCATTTCTCTTTCTCTCTCTCTCTCTCTCTCTCTCTCTCTCTCTCTATCTCTCTCTCTCTCACACACTACCTGCACAGGCTTTGTACTTCATCCTCATGTTGACTCTCGACAAAATTACCTTCCCATTTCTCCTAAAAGTAGTTAGTCCTTAGGGGCAGAAAACCCCACGCCAAATGTCTTCCACCCTCCTCACAGATTTATGTTCTCTTTGCCCCCCCCCCCCCCCAAGCATTCGTCTTCCTGCGAGTTACTTTAAGATTATATAAAAAGTAAAAAAGACACAAGAAATTAAAGAGATATGAAATAAACTTAAGTAGTTTTTTTACTGTGTGAATTCAATAAAGTGGAATAATACATTGCAAACAAAAATAAATTAACAATTGTGCAAATAAAAAAAAAAGAATCATATCAAGGATAAAAGCCCACACAATAAATACAGTAAATTAACAAACATATAATAATAACAACATCTGAAATCTGATTTTACTGGTTTTTACAGTTAAATCTATCTATCCATCTATTTCACTATCTATTTATCTATTTAATTTTCTGTCTATCTGTCTATCTATCTAATTACCTACCCAACTACCTACATACCTACATACCTACATACATACCTACCTACCTACCTACCCACGTACCTACCTATCTATCTTCATCTATTTATCTATCTATCTATTTATAAATATATATATCTAATATATATATATATATATATATATATATACATATATATATATACATAGATGAAATAACAGCATCCAAATGACCATTTTAAAAAAAATACAAATTCAGCCGCGTACTAAAAGTGCAATTACAGAAGAAGAGACCGAAAACTGGAAGCATTTAAAACAATTTTCTTTGGACAACTTACGAAGTTTAATGGCATTTTGTGACTCCTTGATAAATTTCTGCCTAGAGTGAAGGAGAGAGTTTGAAGAGAATAAACGAGTCGGTTGGAATTGGAAGGAGGCACTTACTGGAAACACTTGAGATTTTAAAGTGTCTTGTCTTGAACATTTGGTTTATGGAGTCTGTAAAAAGCAGGGTACAGGAAAGAGAAGGAGAAAGAGAGAGAGAGAGAGAGAGAGAACGAGCGAGAGAAAGAGAGAGAGTAATGGAAGAAAGTTTGATGTGTGTGTGAGAGAATGGGTGCAGAGAAAGAGGAGTATGAGTTCAAGACATTATTAGACGATAATGACTTTGAGAGTGAGTGTAAAATGTGGTAGATAAGTGGGAGGCAATGAAGGCAGAGAGGGAGAGTGCGAGAGGGAGGGAGAGAGAGAGAGAGAGAGATAGAGAGAGAGGGAGGATGAGATCGAGAAAAGGGTGAGAGAGAAGAAGGGTGCTGTTGAAAATTGAAACAAGGAGAGTGAAAAAGAAGCGTAACAGAGAGAGAGAGAGAGAGAGAGAGAGAGAGAGAGAAGGAAGGAGGATGAAGGGATAGATAGGATAGGTGATCAAAAGAGAAGAAGAGAGAATAGGGATAAAGAGTAGGGAGAACAATGACAGTAAAATTGTTGGAAATGATTTAAAAGCTGATGGAAATACATAGATTGAAATGAAGAGAAGAAGTGGAGGCAGAGAGAGGAATACTAAAATGTCCGACAGTAAATGAGATGGAGAGAATAGACAAGAAATAAAAACAGAGAAAAAAAGATGAGAAATCCTTTGATAAGAAAAATAGATAGAAAACAACTTTTGTCTAGTAATGACAAAAGAATGACTTCCTATTAGCTGACTAGCTTTGTCTGGAAGTTTTTTAGCAAGATTCGATCAGGAATGGAGTTGAAAGAATTATGGGTGGAAGTGTAGACGTCGTTACAGTCTCTTATATACATAACCCAACACGTTACATTAAAGTGTAAACCCCTCTAGTGATACATTTGTGCAAATTACTACATGGAAACAATGAACAATATTTGCCACATAGTACATAAGTTCAATAAAGGCCTAGTCAAAGCCTAGAAAAGTATAACATTGGCAAATGATATAAAATTTTATTGCAATAACAATAATAAATTAATTAAAAATAACAAAAAAGAAAATACAGGGGAGATGATTCAATTTAAGATTAAAATAAAAAAATAAAAACAATGGTAATAATTCACTGCTTATGATCTAACTCACACTTTTCTTATCAGATCTTAACGTTACATCACTTTCACTTTCACTTTCACTTTCACTCACTACAAGGTCGCATTAACACAGTGACAAAGTGAAACATTTCATAAAGGTTTATACCCAAACATTTCAAACCCTGCACCATTGACAAGTCTTAATTAGGCGTGACCTTTTGAAATGGAAGAGGTCACGTGCTTCCGGTTCTATTGTTAAATAATAAAAAACAAAAAAAGCATGCTTTTGCTGGTGTTTGACAATTTATTTCAACCTCGACGGCAAGTTCTAGTCTTTTAGAATTATACAAAGGATACAAGATTAGTTATGAGGAATCCGTTTTTAACATCAAAAGTGAGTAGGCGATAATTAATACTCAAGTGTTAGTCGCGTAAGGTTAAATATATCTTTGTATACAAAATAAATTAGTCAAGAGTTGCGTTTCTTGGTTATTAAAAAACACAATGTGTAGATTCATAAAAACAAATAACGAAAATTCTTTTCCAATAAGTTTGACATTATAAAAAGGTGAAATTTCATTTCTGACTTTCACAATCCATCGTTTTCTTTTGGCAACACTTTTTGGAAATGAAAAAAAATTTAATCCTCTTTAGCTTTTAGTACAACCAGTAACACGTTTTTTTAATTAAATGATCGAATAAAACCGGAAATGTCTTTCGTTGCGACCTTTTATGCATGCATATTTGCTAAGACTTGTCAATTCAAGGAGTGGAGTTAATGGAAGTTGGACAGAAGCTGTTGCACAATTTGAATTTATGTTTCTTGTTCAATTAATGCAACTAAATAATTAACAACATGAATAATATATTTCATAATTTTCTAGAGCAAATAGCTGTCAGAGTTATATTCGCCTAAATAAATTCACATTCTAGATTTCATTCAGGGAGGGAAGGACACCTGACGAGAAAAAAGGCTTATTACACACACCCCTTCTTCTTTCCCCTCTCCCCTAGCGTGAAACATGATCGTCACTGCCCCAGAGCTGATTTTGAAGCCCCACCCCTCCTTACCCCGCTTTCTTTCCCAAATATCAGTAAATACCTTTGCAATTCTGTTGTTTTTTAGTGGGGGAGGATAAGATTACTTTATTGGTTCAAACAAATGGAAATTTGACTTGATTACATACATTCCGTCATTCTGTCTTTCTCAGCAAATCTTAAACAATATGAAAAAAAAAATATAAAGAAAAAGGGCTAAATGAACTAAGTCCTGAGGATCAATATAGGCATAATACAAGATGGCCCATTTATATATAGGCATAATACAAGATGGCCCATTTATATATAGGCATAATACAAGATGGCCCATTTATATATAGGCATAATACAAGATGGCCCATTTATATATAGGCATAATACAAGATGGCCCATTTATATATAGGCATAATACAAGATGGCCCATTTATATATATATATATATATATATATATATATATATAGCAAAATGATTTAGAGGGCTTATAAAAACAACAACAAAAACAATAACAAACAACAACCAATGAACCCCACCCCCCACCATGGATCTGGAAAGAAACATAATGAGAATAAGTCTTGTCCAAGACAAATGTAGGCTACATGCCATAAAGGAATTAATGACTTGACAGTGTTAACTATGTGAACATTGGTATAACGCTGTGAAAACTAGTTTAAGCTTCAGTGTTGTGTGATAGTTGATCAAAAGAAACTTTTCAATTCTAAACTTTGTAAAAGTCAAGATGTTTAACAGAAATATTATTGGTATTAAAGCTTGTCATCCTTCTGCGTTAAATATTCACATGTCATAATATGCTGATTTGGAGAAAAAAAGGCTATTGAACGAAATGTTAGGAAAAGTGAAGTTTACATTGTGCACTGAACTGGCTACCTTAATCCTTCTTTTGTATATCGTGAATCTCTTGCATCCCCTGAATAGATAGACAGATAGATAGAGATAGTTAGAAATATATGGAAATAGAAAAAGAACGAAATAGATATATAGATAAATAGAGAGATGGATAAATAGAGATAGAGACAGATAGATAAAAATATAGATTTGTGGATGGATGGATAGATAGATAGATAGAGAGAGAGAGAGAGAGAGATAGACAGATAGATAAATAGATATATAGATTCATGGATGTACGGATGGATGCATGGATAAAGAGATAG
This sequence comes from Anisus vortex, assembly GCA_949126835.1. Lineage (NCBI taxonomy): Eukaryota > Metazoa > Mollusca > Gastropoda > Planorbidae > Anisus > Anisus vortex. The sequence continues at coordinate 14,243,612 of OX421502.1, read as the reverse complement.
ATCGACAGAGATAGATATATAGAGATAGATAGACAGAGAGATAGATAGACCGAGATAGACAGACAGAGATAGATAGACAGAGATGGATAGATTGAGATAGATATATAGAGATAGATAGATACATAAATAGAGATAAAGATAGAATATGATGTATGGGAAGGAAACGTTATATTTTTTGTCTTTACTTAGCAATCCGATATTCAAACATCTCCATCAACATAACCAGGCAACCCAAAAGGAGAAGGAAAAAAAAAACCCGTTTACCAGCTATGTCAAACACTAGAATGCCAAGAGTTTACCAACAGACAAACATGACATATGTAAACTTTGGCATAAAACAATCTCTTCCTTCCCCCCACTCACCTACCCCCCCTCTCTTCTCTCTCTTCCTCTCCTTTATTTTTAGCAGGTGATTAGGTGCACAGCAAATAACTCCAAACAATTTACGAAAAACCCCAGGAGAATTATCTCCCCTTTCCCCCCACGTGTACTCATCACAACAACTCAATCCGCCATCTTGGGTCTTAACGACGGTGAGCCCTCACCCTCTTGCCCCAACCCCACCCCCACCCATTCCTATTTAGCTCACCCACCAGAAGTTTTCATTCCGGCTCTCCGCTAGTTGGCGTATAAATATTTCGACAGTAGCAAAAGTTATTTCGCAACTTCCAAAAAAAGCAGTTAGCGTATCCATTACAACCAAGTCTGTCATGTGACACTTTCTTCGAGGATAAGAGCAATAACAATATAAAACAAGGGGGTTGTGTTTGAGCATGTTATATTTGTATGAAGTCGACAACTTGCATTGTTATCTATTGTTTATGTAGTTGTTATACTCCTGAGAAATGTTTCCGTGTTTTTATTTACTTAGGCGTTTTCACGTGGCTTTTTACCCCTAATTCTCACCAAATGTTGACTGGGTGGCAGAGTTGAATTGGTGTATTCTGCCTGTATCTATCTATCTATCTATCTATCTATCTATCTATCTATCTATCTATCTATCTATCTATCTATCTATCTATCTATCTATCTATCTATCTATCTATCTATATCTATCTATCGATCTATCGATCTATCTATCTATCTATCTATCTATCTATCTATCTATCTATCTATCTATCTATCTATCTATCTATATCTATCTATCTATCTATCTATCTATCTATCTATCTATCTATCTATCTTTATCTATCTATCTATCTAATCTATCTATCTATCTATCTATCTATTTATATCTATCTATCTATCTATCTATTTATCTATATCTATCTATCTATCTATCTATCTATCTATCTTTCTATCTATATCTATCTATCTATCTATCTATCTATCTATCTATCTATCTATCTATCTATCTATCTATCTATATCTATCTATATATCTATCTATATATCTATTTATCTATCTATCTATCTATCTATCTATATCTATCTATCTATCTATCTATCTATATCTATCTATCTTATCTATCTATCTATCTTTATCGATCTATCTGTCAGACTGTCTATGTTATTTATTCATCTATTTATCTTATCCATCCATCCATCTATCTATCTTATTTATTCATGCATTCATCCACCTACCGTATCTCATCCATCTATCTACCTGTCTCTCCGCTTGACTGCCTGACTAGAGTCACAATATTTAAAGACGCAGTAATCCACTCAAATAGACCAATGAATAGACAAAATTTTACAACATTCCTTTCTATACTACGTAAAGATGAAGACGTAACAATGCATTCATTCCTTAACATTGGCTACACATAAAACAACAACAACAATTTAGCCATAGCTTTCATACATAAAATAAGCCCAATGGTGAATTGGTTCACTTTGCTATAAGAGTTTTAAACTTTTGATATTTTATTACTTTTAAAAACATTTTATAATACGGATAACTTTTTGTGAAGTTACTAAACTTTTTACGAACTGTGTGACATTCGCGAATTGTGGAGAAAGTATGACAAGACATTAACCGCATGATTAAACAAAAACATGTTCACTAAAGACAAGCACTAACATTTGTATGCACATGTATTACTTATAACATTTTGTCCTCGCTTTTACGAACATCAAAAACAAAGACATAACAGAACTAGATCTTTGTCTTATAGATAGTAAAAAAAAACTTTACATTTGTTGCTAATGGACGAGTCCTTTTCATCATAGCTTTTCCATTTTCTTTCCTTTAGCCTGATAAAATCTGTCGTTTTTTCCTTTTCAGCAGAAAGCGTAGAGTCCGGTAGGTAAGATAGAGATTATGAAATAGATTGCGCGTAGCTTTTGCACTATATTAACACGACTTCAACGTCAATGTTTGTTTAAATGCAAGGATTGTCAAAGCACTTATGAAAATATATTAATTTATTTACGCCCTGCACCAAAAGTGGAATATAATGTTAACTTTTCTTATCTTAGATATAACTGACGCTCCTTCTATAAAGAGATTATTGCGTCCTACGCTCATCCGTGGTCCGAGGCTAGTCTTGCATTTTGATCAGTGTTTTAAATGATGTGAAGTTACTGGTTTTCCTGGTTTGTTTAGGTGACCTATTCCATGCCCAGATGCCACTCAGGAATAAAGAGTACTTCCATGCATTTGTTCTAGCATTAGGGATAAGGAAAGTGTTTTTGTCTTTATGTTTATTTGAGCATTGCAACAGGCTGCTTTTGTGTTGTATTTCTAAATAATAGTTTAATGCCTTATGTATTATTACTAACTAACCTATTAGAATATAACACACACAAAATTGATAATTTGTTTTTCGTAACTCTAATAACACTAACACGTTATTTCACCAAATCCTTACATTAATTTATTATTAAATTAATATAACCTTTTTATATAGAATTATTTAAATAATATTATTATTTCATATTTTTAATATATTTTTTTTACAATATTAAACCATTTAATTGCCAGTATTTTTAAATCAATACTATTTTAAATGAAACAATTGTTGAAAAATAAAAAAAAATTATAAATATTACATTTATTTCGGCATACACAATACATTAAAAAAAAAAAATTACCTTTGAAGATAAACAAATGATTGATAAGAAATAAAAATAATCAGTTATGTTTAAAAATCTTTTCAGCTAGCTATTGAAATGGATTTTTTTAATTGATATAAATCATTGACAAAATATTTGCTAGGATGTTTCTGATGAGTGGTTTTCATAAAACACTTTATGACAGCCAATAAATTAATTATATATAATTTTGTTAGTCTATAGATTACATGTCGCTTACATTAACTATTTCACATCTCTTACACAGAAATCACAAAGTGTCAACGTAACATGCATTTTTAGCTTACTAAAATAATTGCGCATCTCTTAAAACCTTGGTGTTCAGGTCTTACTCTTATATTTAATTGGGCAGATTACAACAAATACTTCTTAACATCGCTTACAGCAAGCTTACATGTAATTTACACCTTAAACTTAATACATGTATTCGGAAACAGGGAAACCGTGTTGAAGATGTCGATTGAATATCTGTTTGAGAAAATGAACAAGGGAAGCAACTCTATTCCGTACATTTTATACCTTGACGGGGAATTCCGATAACTTTATCTGTTCGTATCTCGTTAGTTAATTATGAGGAACAAATGTTGGGGGGGGGGGGGGGGAGGGGGGAAGGAGGGAGGAGAGGGTGGGTGCGGATGGGCGTAGAGGTAAAACGTATCTTACAAAGAAAACTACGGAATTTGAGATTTGAGGTAACATTCAGATTTACAGATCTATCTGTCTGTCTATCTGTCTGTCTATCTGTCTATCTGTATATCTATCTATCTATCTTTCTATCTATCTATCTATCTATCTATCTATCTATCTATCTATCTATCTATCCTCTATATCTCTCTCTCTCTGTATATATATATATATATATATATATATATATATATATATATTGATCACAGGTACAGAAATATAGAAATATATTGTACACATCTGGATTTAGATATATATGAATCTCAATATGAAGTCGTTTTCCTTGTCTGTATCCAATTAACTGCCCATTCCTTTCGTTTTAAAACTCGTCAGTATTCCATCCTCCTCGAGAAGTGAAACGTGCCCTGTAATCTCCGAGTATTAGAGGAACGTGCTGTGAAACGATGAGCCGGGGAGCCGCCGAAGGCAGCGCCCCGGGAAACAGTTCGAATTCCCGTATTTCTCGGGCCGCACTGTGGCCCTGGTTCACCGCGCATGGCAACTGTAGCGTCCCTTTTACGCTAGCGTCTTGTTCAGCTAAGAAAATATTCCCTTCTTGGAAAGCTTGGGGATTCCATTACCCGCGCCAGGGATCACGGGATATGTTCAATGTTCCAGGGAACCAAGAGAGAGAGAGAGAGAGAGAGAGAGAGAGAGGGAGGGAGAAAAAAAAAGGGGAGGGGGTACAAGAAAATCTGTTGTGAAACTGAAGACGACTACTGAAAGACGGTAAGAAGCCAGGTCAATGGAAAGGAGGGTGTGAAAGAGAGAGAGAGAGAGAGAGAGAGAGAGAGAGAGAGAAAGAGGGTGAGTGCGAGGCGAGGGGGGGGGAGCAGGTTATCCGACACCCGGCACCTGATGTGCTAGAAGAATAGGACGAAAGCAACAAACGATGTTTTCCCTGGCACTTTTCAGGAAAACTTAGAGCATATTTTCCTTGTTGAAAATGTTGTTATTTTCGTTTTGCGGAAATGTTTGCTACGATAATATTCTGCATCGTTCTTTCGTTTCATTCTTTTTTTCTTCTTTTTTGTGTTGTTTTTTTCTTACATTCTCTCTTCATTGATTCTTTCAAATAGTTTTTCTTTCTTTTCTTAGTGTGGCGTCAGTCTCTTTTGTGGATTGGTTTATTTTAGTTTGTGGTCTTAGAGACTAGAGAAAGAGAGAGAGAGAAAGAGAGAGAGAGAGAGAGAGAGAGGAAAATAGAGCGTATGAGTTAAAGAGTGTGTGTATGTGAAGGGGGAGATCTTATCTTATACATTACAGACGCTCCTTCTATTAAGAAAATTATTGCGTCCTACGCTGATCAATGGATTGAGGGAGTTAGTATAGGAGTGATATTATTTGTGAATGTGAGAGAGTGTGTGAAAGCGAGAATTAGTAAGAGAGAGAGAGAGAGAATGAAAGAAAGAGAGAGAGAGAGAGAGAGAATGAAAGAAAGAGAGAGAGAGAGATGAAACTGGGAGTGAGAAAGAGAGCTAAAGAGAAAGAAAGTTGAAAATAAAAAAGTGTAAGAGAGCCTAAGAGAGTCAGAGAGTACATTCGTGAGATGCATTGAGAAAGTGCAGAGATAGTAAGAGAAAGAGAATGACAGAGTTAGAGTTATAGTGAGTGTTGGTTAGTGAGTGTAATATTATGAGAGTGAATAAGAGAGAGTCAGAGATAATACACATTATAGAAACTTAGAGAGATAAAGAGAGAGAGAACCTAAAATTGAGATAGAATTAGAAAAATAATTAGACAGAGAATGTGAGAGAAAGAGATAGAAAGTGAATATGAAACAGAATGTGTGAAAAAGAATAGACATGACATACTAAAAAAGTAAATATGTTAGAAAGTAAGAGAATTAAAAAGTAAACGCGAGAGACATAAGTCCTCTAATTTAGAAATACAACCCAAAACCAACCTGTTGCAATGCTCAGATAAACATAAGGACAAAAACATTTTCCGTATCCCCTATGCGAGAACACATGCTTATAAGAACGCTTTCTTCCCAAAGTGGCATTCGGGCATGGAATGGGTTGCCTGAACAAACCAGGAAAACCAGTAACTTAACATCATTTAAAACATTAATAAAAATGCAAGACTAGACTCGGACCACGGATGAACGTAGGACGCAATAATCTTCTTTATATAAAGAACGTCTGTAATATATAAGATAAGAGAATTCGAAAATAAATTTGACAGAGAAAGAGAGAGAAAGAGAATGGAAAAGGGAGAAAAAGACAAGATTAAGAATCTAAGAAAAGTATAAATATAACGTAAATAAGAAAATATAAATAAAGTAACGTTTCGTCATTTTTGACTCACGCCCTCCCTAGTATAAACAAATGCTGTAATTATCCAAGGTTGTGATGTCAGTAAAATAAAACAGAGCAAATTAACACACAGTACTGAACAGGTGACTATAAGTAGTTGGGACATTCTACTGGGTGTCTGCAAGCAATCAACCGGAAATGACTTACCCAATCTGACAGCCTGTTGGGCGTCAAGATTTTTTTTATATTTTTAAATTTTTCTGTTTCAATAGACTTTGACCCCACATGTGGCAAGGAAAAATTAATTTAACGCTAACTACGCTAACCACAGCCACGCTATTAGCAGTTATATTAGGCAACAGAAGGTAAGCGTTCTGAGTTTTATGGTATGCGTCCTGACTTTCATGGTAGTCATTCTGAGTTTTATAGTATGCGTCCTGACTTTCATGGTAGTCATTCTGAGTTTTATAGTATGCGTCCTGACTTTCACGGTAGTCGTTCTGAGTTTTATAGTATGCGTCCTGACTTTCATGGTAGTCGTTCTGAGTTTTGTGGTAATCACTCTGAACTTTATAATATGCTCTCTAAGTTACAAGGTATACACACTGACTTATCTTATAGTTTACTCACGCTAGAAGATTATCCTACGCTTATCCGTGATTTAAATCTAGTTTTGTATTTTGATTAGTATTTTAAATGATGTTAAGTTTTTTTTGCGTGTGTGGGGCCGTGCGGCAGCGCGTTCAGCTGGCGTACCGAAGGTGCTGGGTTCTAATACTGAGCATGGTGTTTTTTTTTCCGGGTCTGGATTGTGTCCCTGAGTCTACCCAGCTCTGATAGGTACCTGACCTTAATTGGGGTAAAGTAAAGGCGGCGGTGCATAATGCTGGCCAAACAATAACCTAGTATGCCGTGGCCACCGAAACTGGTGAACGCTGCTTCACTGGACCTATGGATCAATTTGGTCCGACGGGTACTTGTAAGTTTTTTTTGGTGGTTTTGGTTCGTTCAGGCAACCCATTCCATGTCCAGGATGCCACTTTATAAGAATGAAAGCTAATATGCATTGGTTCTTGCATATGGAGTAGGAAAAGTGGTTTATGTTCTTGTATCTATCTGAGCATTGTAAATTGTAATACATTGCTATTGTGCTGTATGTCTAAAATAGAATTGAATTCTTTATGAATTATTTCTACGATGCTCTTTGGACTTATCCCGTTTTAGTGTTTATACTTCTATGTTTTATTTTACATTTTAAAGACGCTAGAAGACTATTCATGCGCTTAGACGTGTTTTGACTCTAGTCTTGCATGTGTATCAGACATTAGGTAGTGGTAAAGAAAAGACAATATATTTAGTGCCGTAGCAAGACCAAGACCAAAAGAAAAGGAGCGTTATAGAGAAAATCATAAAAGCGTTTTATATTTAATAAAAATATTAACCTTTTTGTTATTATTATCATTTGTTTTTTTAAATCCATTCACAATTAATACAGAATGTCATTACCCAACTTACACATTAATGGTTAATGTATCAACATTTAAATGTAGTTGTCAAGATATAATTCTAGTAATGGCTCTAAATTTATCATAGTTTGATCTCAGCATAACTGATATCAGCTAATATTTTTTTTTTTTTGTCAAATATGTTTATTCAAGATTTTACATGTACAATCTCATATATTTTTACAATGCAGAAAAGAGGATAGAAGAACAGTACATACATAGTTAAGGGGATAGAAGACAAAAAAATTTACGAGACAAAAAGTTTTCTAGCTTTAAATTTAAATTCATTCATTCTTCTTTTTTTTTTTACATACATGCTTAACATCCATACATAATATTCAAATTAATTTAAACATGTATTAAACTAATTAATTAACTGTAAGATATTTAAAACAACGTAATATGGAGAAAAATAAAACAAAGTGTGTAGAAATTATGTACATTTCATTTCAATTGTTCTATCCCGTTTAGGTAGCTCTGACAGTAGGACGCTACGCCTTGTACACCTATTATCGCCATGTGTATTTTCCACTAACATTATTATTATCGTTAGACGCAATGGGCACAATGGAAACAACAGTTAAGCGGTATAGATAACTAGTAATCATACAAACTGGGTAGTTAATGTAATGTTTAAAAATGTACGTATACATTCTTTCTTCTTATAATATTTATATAACTTTCAAGTATGTTTTATTGTTTGATCATTTTAAAGTTATAAATTGTAAGTTTTTTTTTTAAGGAAACAAAAAAGAAACTTATTAGAAAGAAAACGTGTTAATTATCTCCCTTGAATTAAATTCTTCAAATTTGATCCTAGTGATGCTTTTAATGTAATTAGTGTTACGTATAATTATTATTTATTTGTAAAAATTCAGCATTATGCTCTTTTTTCAACGTATACTTAGATGTATAATATTAATTTATGTTGTAAATAAACATTTTCTGCATTAATAAAGTCAATTTAAGCTAAGAGTTTATTTTTGAAACATTAATAATTACAACAATAATATAATATAATTCTAGTATATAAGCCACTTATATTTATTACAATAATAAAACAAACAAATCTGTTTTAGAAATAATTATACCGGTATTTATGCTTAATTAAGAGAGATGAGCATAAAAACTCTTTTGAATGTAATAAGCATCCCGGATGGCACAACACGTCATATCGTATCGACAGCGACAAATCTTATCGGAGGTCTTTCCCGTGCCACTGTAAATCGTTATGCGTGCCAAGTCTGGCACGCGTGCCTTAGGTTGCCAATCCCTGCTCTAAGGCACGGTAGAATGGGGACGTCGGATCGGAGACACCGTCAACGGATATGCTGGTTCGACAATGTAAAGTATTGGACAGGGCTTCAGTTGACTCAACTATAGACAACCGCTCAATATAGTCAAAAGTAGAGAAAGTTGACTACTGAGGTGTCCATTCGCTGCCCACAACGACCACAGCGGCCACGGGATTGATAATGATGATTTATAAATTAATTGTAAGAAGATTATCTTTAAAATAAAAAAATAAACATATAAAAGACAGAAAATGGCAAAAGCCTACTTGATGATTGTAACTAATTTTATGTCACTGACTATTTTACAAGGTCCCCATCTATCTCATTATTGAAATACCTAAAACCCATCCTGCCAGTGCCAACACACAATTTTGCTTACTCCAAGGTACCAAACTTAAATTATCTTCACAAAATGAAAAAAAAAAATCCATTTATATTTAGGAAACGGAATAACTCCCAGCAGTCGTGGGAACGAGCAATTAGAATTATCTCTCTTGTCACATAACCTCTCCCGCGCCCTTTAAAAATAAATATATTTTCAGGTCTCAAAAAATTAAACCCACTAAGCATAATTAATTACTTTTCAAACTTTTATGTCTTCTAGATTCTAGACTTACAAAAATTGACGGAATATAAGTTAAACTTTCCATTTTCTTTATTTAAAATTGTAAAGTAAAAAAAAAAAAGATAAAGGTTTGTGTTATATCCATATTTTGACAACATCTTAGAGTATAAGACATAACCGTTTTATTATAGTTTGTTACATACATATTTAAAAAAAATTAAATTCCTAATTTTGTAAAATGATTGGGGAAAGAGGAACGATATTAGGAGGGGGGAGGGGCACATGCTTCCCACCTCTTTGTCCCGCCGTGGCAGCGCCTATGCTAATTACACATATTTAATCAATCGTCTACCATTACATTTTCAACAATTAGGGCAGGGTTCGGCAACATTTTGATAACAGTGTGCCAAAGTAGCATTTGTAAGTCATTCCACCTGCCAACATCCTTAAAGTCATACTGCTCGCTCTTTTCTTGAATAAGCGGCTAGAATCGCCTTTTTGGTGGTCCTCCGCGTGCCAATGAAAATCGCTCCGCCGTATGCTTCCGACCACTGAATTAAGGTACTTTTTATGGGTTTTTCGCTTTCTTATCTAATTAATTTTATATTCTAAAAGACACTCTCTGAAAATGAGGATAGTCTACTATGTTAATAAACAAAAAATCGACAAATATTTTTCATGAATTTTAAATTGAACGAACATTCAAGAAGGAAGTAGATTGATTGCTAGAAAGGAAGAACAACTTACTTCCAAAACGCTAACGGGTAGTTTTCTCTGATAATTAAATAAATAATCTTTATATTATGTGTTTTTAATGTTTTGACGTCATGATAAAAAAAAACAAAAAAAACAATGTGTATTTTACAAATAGAAAGATACATTGAATAACGGTTGAAAAATAGGGGTAGGAATTGAAGTGTGTGTGTAAAATATGAACTTTCTAAATAAAAAAAGGGAGTTAAGTAAGAGAAAAACTAAGTCCAACTCTGAAATGCAATGAACGATCAACTAATGGGGGTTCTATATTCCTATTAAAAAATATTTCTCAAAGAATATAAAGAATTACAAGCTGTTAGATGACGAAGACAAGTGTAATAGTCAACACTTTTTTGTGCTATTATTTTTTTGTCTACTTTTTTTTTATACACATACAAACATTGTTAGGGATAAATACTTTTTCTGAGTGCGCTGTAGCTATTGACAATGGAGGACTACCGAAACCAATTTTTTTTTTGTTTCGGCCCAAAAACTAAATCATACCGAAAATTATAAATAGACTTTCGGTCGAAACCGAAAGTTTCAATACACCTTCTGTCCAATTTTAACCGAATTTGCCAAACAAAAGATTAAAAAAGATTGCACATTATTGTGTAATATTAACTAGTTTATGGGTAGCCTATTTAAGTAAGCCATGGGACAAGTAATATAGGCCTAAAGTTGCATATACATGTATTATATAATAAAATGTAAAAATACAATAATTTTTGTTCAATCGTATTTATTTAAAAAAAATACATCTCTGATATTTCTTAGTTACATTTTAAATATTAAATACATGTCGAAATTGTTTGGATAAGCCTGACACTATAAACAATTTTTACCTAGATAAAAACTTTTCAGCACCGAAACAAACTGTTTGAAAAAAAAATATACAACTATTTAAATTTAGCAAATTCTATCATAACAGACAGAAAACAAATATTATCTTTTACAGACACAGCAAACAAAAATACAGATACACAAACATATTATTGTTTTCCACCTTTTAATTCCCATCAAGTTGAACGCAAGTTGTAAACATTTGTGTGTGTGTGTGTGTGTGCATGTATCAAACATTTCAGGTAAACATTTCAAGAGCTGAGTTTTCAAAAGTTGGATCTGTGTTTTGGTGCGAAACATTCTCAGTCTCGGATAACCTTCGAAAGCAAATGTATCGAGATTGAAGAAGAAAAAAACAAACACAACAAGAAGACAGTCATTTTAATTATAATAAAAACATTTTTGAAAACAGCTCTGACGAGTTTTTGTAGTCTAGTATAAGTGAACATTGACTCGCATAATTTAACAAAAATATGAGAAGGAAACAGCCTCGAATCTTTAAAACACAGTTAAACATAGGAAATACATATCCTTCCAGATTATCTCCCATGTCTTCGTTACAGACCATTATACAAAGGGAGGGAAGTCTGCGTTTCTCGAAAGTAAAACTGTTTTTTTTTTTAAAGCAAGTCTGACAACTCGTTTTGACATATCGTCAGTAGCGGGTAATTTCAGTTTGAACGTAGCAGCACGCCTCCCCCCCCCCTAAAAGAAAGGGGGGGGCATAATTCTAGGGAGTAATCCAGATGCATAATTGTTTCCAGCAGGAGTGAAATGGCAAGGTTAATTGGTCATGCCCAGAATTATTCCAAATTGGTCACACGGTCTTTTTTTTTTCTTTCTACAGAATGAAAACTCTCCTTGCATTTATTACAGCTACAGTAAAGTCTATATAATATATCAATTACACTTTTTTTTTGGTCGGATTTATGGAAGTTATGTTGAGACAGTTAAATGTTTTGGAATAAAAATACCGTGAAATAGAACAGGAACGTTTTAATTAAATGTCGGACAGTGTTTTTTTTATATATATATTTTATATGCGAATTTTTGTATTTTAAAAAAAGAACGTCCAATTTTAATTTGTATATTATGATTTTTTTTAAAGTTTTTAAATAGGTGTTTGATCTATAAAACCGACACACAAAAAATCAATAAAATCTTTGATATGGAAAATATTAAAATTTTATCTTTAAAGAGTTTGACATTAAAACAAATATATTTATTAAATATAAACACAAGGAGTTTTGAGGAAAAAACAATAATTATAATTTGAAAGGAAAAAAGTTAACAAAAACATTGATTATATCTTATTTATTATAGACGCTCCTTTCAATAAAGAAAATTATTGCGTCCTACGCTCATCCGTGGTCCGAGTCTAGTCTGGGCTCTTTATCAAAAAATGTACAGCAAATTTTCTTTTAATTATTGAGAGTAGATGTTACTTCTCTCTATATATATATATTCACGCATGCACACATACACACACATACATTCAAACATACATACATACTCTCACTATATATAAAGTAGACTGTGTGTGTATTCCGATCCCCATTGGTTAATTTAAAAACACGTGACCGTATTGTTTCATATTTTACTTTTGCGATCTCGCTTCCGGTATGTGTCCAACCTAGCTGAGTGGTTAGCGTTATCCGACTGCCATGTGTGCTACCTGGGTTCAATTCCCCACATAAACTATATATTTTTTTCTTTTTCTTAAAAAAAAAATCCATTTATATTTATTATTTTAAGGATTGTAAAGAATTTCAGGACTTAAAGCTTTCCTAAAATGTTTTCAGTAAGTAAAATCTAATAATTATATATTAGACGCATGCGGGAGATGGGTGTTCGATTCTCATCCAGGGATAGTGCACATTTTTTTTACCCGATTACAATATTTATTTTAAATTTCTTTCCTAAATGTTTTCAGTAAAGAACAATTTTTTTAAAAAAATTATTATAGCTTTATGTTCATTGTAGTTTATAAAATGTTATCTGTATAGGCATATTTAATTTTTCCCCAGACAACGCCCGGGAATTAGCGTGTACATATATACATACATAGACCTACATAATACATACTTACATACATACACACAGAAAAAGACAGACAATATTTAAACAGTGTAACATATATTACTGAAACACATGTGAAAAAACCAGGGCATTTGGTTGTGGGGAAAAAAATCACAAACACACATTTTCTCAAGATCTGGTTCCACCGGCGACTTAATCGCAACCAGATCGCAGTGAATTAATCGCTACCCCATTGGGGGAGAAGAGTAAAACATAGAAGGGGTGGGGGTGGGGGTGGGGGGTCGAGGGGAATTAGAAGCACCGATTGAATTCAGTCTGGCTAGAATGGAACGTTAAACGTCCGTTAACTCAATTTAATAAATGGTTTGCAAGCCACGGCTGCCTTAAATATATTAGCATCATATGGTGGCACTAAATAAATCTATCCATGTCTACATGTATCTATTTAATCTATCTATTTAATCTATCTATTTAATCTATCTATTTAATCTATCTATTTAATCTATATATTAAATCTATTTAACCTATCTATTTAATCTATCTATTTAATCTATCTATCTATCTAATCTATTATCTATCTATCTATCTATCTATCTATCTATCTATCTCTCTCTCTCTCTCTCTCTCTCTCTCTCTCTCTATATATATATATATATATATATATATATATATATATATATTATCTATTTTTCTATCTCTCAATCTATCTAATTAAATATACCAGACTTTAAACCTCACTCACCGGAGTGATCGAATCGAGACTAATCTCTTAGGATTCGGAGGACAAACACACTTGTACTACGTAGCACAGCCAGGTTCCCATAAAGGGATGGTGCAAACTGTTGACCATTCCCATCTACTCTTTCCTCCTGCAAGGCAGGGCAGTCTAAAAGCAAATGCTGGACCGTCTCTTCTGCTTCAAAGCAGTGTCGGCACCGCGAATCGAAATTGGGCCTAAATTGTCCGAAATAGGCGCCAATAGGGCAGTGCCCTGTACGGAACTGGGCTATCGTAGCCTGTTCTCTCCTGCGGAGCTTCCACCACGGATCAGCTCGATTTGGCCGTTTTAGTTGCTGCCACACACCTCGACCTTTGTCAGACTCGTCCCAACTCTTTTCCCATTGTCTTGTCTCCCACTCACGTATTGATCTGCGGGCACTCGCGAAGGTGGACGGACCCTCCGGAGTGGGTGTCAGGGATCCCTTCTTGGCCAAGGCATCCACTATCTCATTGCCAGGGACTCCTGCATGACCTGGAATCTACTGCAAAATGACCTTTACCTCGTACCTGAGGATCAGGTCGGAAATAGCAGCTAATAGTCGGACAAGCAGATCGGGCCATGTTCCCAAGCCGTCGATGGCTTGGAGTACTGAAAGCGCATCAGTGAAGATAACTACATCAGCACGAGCAGCTGGTGTGTCTTCGAACGTTTTCCCAATTGCCACAGCAGCAATTCTGATGGCTTCCATCTCCGCATCAAAGATGCAGATTGCTCCACACGGCCCACTTAGCTCAGCCCGTTTTTCTTCTGCCTTCGGGTACGACACAAGAGCACCATACCCAGAACGCGCTTCGGTCCCACTGATCGCGCTCCCATCAGTGTATGCCTCAACGAATCCCGAGTAATAACGTACCGTCCTTAGAGCAGCTGCGCGCCTCTCAGTCAGGCAAGCGCTGGGTTCGACTGCTTCCATCAGGTTCGTCCGTATCTCTGGCAGGTTGAAAGATAGGTGAGGAGGCGGTTCCACTTCCGTCCGCAGTGCCATGCGGTCGACCGGGAGTCCAATCTCTGCGCTGTGCTTCAGTGCGTGGTGCATGAAGGACTGCATTGAGATCCGAGCTCTTCCCACCCAGGAATCCACGAGCATCCTGAGGGGGGAACTTTCCTCCAACCGCTTGTACCGCTCGTAAGCAGTAATAACGGGTTTCCTTCTCCCATTCAGAGGCAGCACGTTTGCCATGATTTCAACAGCCGATGTCGGGGCGGTTCGGAACGTTCCACATATTAGTCTGAGGGCTTGATTTTGTACAGAGTCCAACGTCTTCAAAGCAGTATCAGACGCATAGATTTGCACCGGGAGGCTGTAATCGATCTGAGATCTTACCGCTCCTAGGTAAAGATTTCTCAACACACTCGCCTTCGCACCCCAGCCAGTAATGGCCAGTCTCTTGACAATGTTCAGCTTAGAAGAAGCTTTCTCTTGGACTAACCTATATATATACCTATATATATAAATATACCTATTTATATGTCTAATTTGTGTATCTATCAATCTATTTATACCAATATATATATCTAACTATCCATCCACACATCCAACAATGTATCTATCTATCTATCTATCTATCTATCTATCTATCTATCTATCTATGTATCTATATATATCTATATATCTGTTGTATATCTATCTATCTATCGATTTATTTATCTATCTATCTATCTATCTATCTATCTATCTATCTATCTATCTATCTATCTATCTATCTATCTATCTATATTCATCCATTCATCAATCCATTCTGACTGTCCGCCTTTTTATTTATCTATTTATCTATCTAATTAAACTATATATCTTCCTTTATATATCTTTGTTCATCCGTCCGTCCGTCCGTCCATTTGTCTATCAGTGTGTATGTCTAATACATCTCGTTTTGTGTCTCTTGTCTTTTTCAAACTGGTCCTTCTTCACAAGGCTTTTGATCTCAATACAATTACACCCTTTCTCTAATGAGCTACTTTATTTAAAAACTATAATCTGACACAGACAAAAAATTGAAGTCTTTTACCGCAAAGAGAAATCGTCCACATATAATTAAAGCTCATTTACACGAGTACAGACCACTTGAAGCCTTAGTTCAAAGTATTCACGCAGACAGCTGAACGCATGTCCCAGCCAGGGGTCTAGCTTAAGACCACCACTTCAGCTGTTCGTGTATTTTCTTTTTTGCCCCATGCCCCGTTTCTTTATGCTTTTCTCAGAGCTCTTCTGTTTAGAAGTAAATGGCCCTTGAAGTGTCTCAACCCGTTTTATTTTGTTGTGAATTGCTCGTTTGGCTGCGCGCGCATCTGTTAGCGAGGAGAGAGCGTCTCTCTGCCGGAACTTGATAATGGGAATGACGGATTCTGGGGAACTTGTTTTAAAAATAAGCAGAGTATAGTTTTTTTTTTAGTTGTGTGTGTGTGTGTGTGTGCGTGTGTGTGTGTTTTGTGTGTGTTGCTTCCTTGCCTTACCTTCCAGGGTGAGCGGCTCAAACCGAGAAGAAAAAACAACAACCCCCCAAAAATGCGAGTTGGTTATTTGTTTAAATTTCTGTGGGCTCTATTGGTGTGTAAACAAGGGACAAAGAATGGGGGGGGGGGGGGGCCCAAACTCCCTAATCCACTTTCTCCCTCCCCTTTTTGTTGTTTGTTGCACAGTTGGGCACCCGTGGCTGTGTTAGTGAGAAAGGTGCTGTTCTGGAAATATCAGTCAACCCTATCGGCATGACGAGTGCCAAGAGAATGTTTGGTGAAGATCCCGAGCTTAGGGTCGTGTGGTTGGTGGCTTAAAAGATTTATCGTGGAGGGCGCAAGAGGCCTGGATGAGAGAGTGAGAGAATCGGAAAGAGAAAGGGTGAGTGAGAAAGAGTAAGGGAAAGAAAGAGTGAGAGAGAGAAAGAGAGAGAAAGAGAAAGAGAGAGAGAAAGAGAGATAATTAGATACAAGAGAGAGAGAGAGAAAGAGAGAAAGAGAGAGAGAGAAAGAGTGAGGGAGAGAAAGAGAGAGAAAGAGAGAGAAAGGGAGAGAGAGAAAGAGATATAATTAGATACAAGAGAGAGAGAGAAAGAGAGAAAGAGAGATAATTAGATACAAGAGAGAGAGAAATAGAGAGAAAGAAAGAGAGAAAGAGAGGTAATTAGACACAAGAGAGAGAGAGAAAGAGTGAGGGAGAGAAAGAGTGAGAGAGAGAAAGAGAGAGAAAGAGAAAGAGAGAGAAAGAAAGAGAAAGAGAGATAATTAGATACAAGAGAGAGAGCGAAAGAGAGAGAGAGAAAGAGTGAGGGAGAGAAAGAGTGAGAGAGAGAATGAGAGAGAAAGAGAGAGAAAAAAAGAGAAAGAGAGATAATTAGATACAAGAGAGAGAGAGAAAGAGAGAGAGAGAAAGAGTGAGGGAGAGAGAGAAAGAGAGAGAGAAAGAGAGAGGGAGAGAGAGAAAGAGAGAGAAAGAGAGATAGAGAGAGAGAGATAATTAGATACAAGAGAGAGAGATAGAGAGAGAAAGAGAGAGAGAAAGAAAGAGAGAGAGAGAAAGAGAGAGAAAGAGAGATAGAGGAAGAAAGATAATTAGATACAAGAGAGAGATAGAGAGAGAAAGAGAGAGAGAAAGAAAGAGAGAGAGAAAGAGAGAGAAAGAGAGATAGAGAGAAAGAGAGGTAATTAGATACAAGAGAGTGAGAGACAAAGAGTAAGGGTGAGGGAGAAAGAGAGAGAGAAATAGAAATAGTAAGAGAGAGAGTGAGGGATATATACACTTGAGAGAAAAAAGTGATAGAGAGAAAGATAGAAAGAAAGAATGGGACAGAGAATGAGTGGGAAAGATAAAGAATAAGAGAGCGAAAGAGTAAGAGAGAGAAAAAGAGAGAGAGAGAAAGAGTGAGTGATGCGAGAGAGACAAACTGTGAGGCAAGAGAGATGGATTGAGAGAGAGAAATATGTGTTTTTTTAGGTCTGGGAGTGGTCCGAAAAGTGGGCGGGGGAGTGAAAGGGGAAGAGACGTGGGGGGGGGGGGGGTGAAGGGGTTAAACGGTTAGACTATAACCGCTGGATACTTCTTAATTCGTTAAACGGGAGGACGAAAAAAAATAAAACCCAAAAAGTAATGCCAGACGAAACATATGTCTGAAGGTAATAGCACATGAAAAGTAAAAGTTTTGAAAAAGGGGAGGGGGGCGGGGTAGTAGTGACGCTGGGGATTTGTGCTGTCTGTGAAGAGGGGGGGGGGGGTTAAGAAGGGGGGAGGGAGTGAGTTTATTTGCTAAGTGAACGAGTGAAATATGGCGGAATGAACTGTGCGATGTTTATGGAAATACCATAAATGCCAGGTGGGCGGTTTTAACATGGCATGGCCATTCTTTTCAAACAGGGAAACACTGTTATTTAAACAGAAAACAACAACAAGAAACAACCGTAGTGACGCCGATTACAAATTAATTTCCCAATCTCTGTTGGTTTTGAGCTGTAGATTGAAGCCCTAGTGATGAATTGAACAAAACAAAAGTGGAAGGTGTTTGTATAAGTGTTTAGCATTAACATTTTGTGTGTGTGTGTTGATTTGGGCTCCGGAACACGTCGACAAGTACACTAGCTCTCCCTTCCGATCTCTCTGTCTCCCAATCTCTATAATCTAATAATCTATCAATCTATTTAGCTATATTTTAATATATCTACCTATTTATCCATTCATCTATCTATCCATCTATTTATCTGTCCATATATCTATCTGTCCATCTATCTATCTATCTATCTATCTATCTATCTATCTATCTATCTATCTATCTATCTATCTATCTATCTATCTATCTATCTATCTATCTATCTATCTATCTATCTATCTATCTATCTATCTGTCCATCTATCTATCTATCAATTAATTTTTTTTGGTTTTGGCAAATTATAAATCCGTGGACCACCTTGATCAGAAATCTAAAGCGTTTAAGAGTTGTCAGTTAAGAAGCGATCCATGGGAAGTAGGTTACCCCCAACTCGTAATAGGACGTCCATTAATTACGTCAACAAAATAGGGGGGAGGAGGGGGGGGTCTGAAAAAGTTTGACAATTGTTGATATGGGGGAGGGGGGAGGTCAAGAAATGTTGACGTCAGCAATGTTACTTTTTTTTAAAATAAATAATAATAGAAATTTATTACAAAATTCTACATTTGTCGTTTGCCACTTACATAGCAAACATGTAATAACGTGGTTTTACGTTAATACAAATATATTAAATACGGAAGCTACATTTGACATGTCCTTTTTGTGTTCATCTTGTTTTAAAATTAGAAATATTAAATATTTCTATGAAAAGAACAACAGTAAACAAAAAGAAAAAAAAATATTGTTAAAATCCTCGGATTGAAAAAATAAATGGGAGGGGCGATGGGGGATAGGAACCATGTTACACCCCTATCGTGGCTACGCCTATGAGAGTTATATCTAGTCAATTTGAAATCTTTAAATCAAGTTTTAAAATGTATTACAATTAATTATAGTATAGAACTTTCCGTTTCAAATTTATTTTAAACATAAAAGCCAAGCGTTTGAAATTTTGTTACTTGTTATAAGAGGGGAGGGGGTAACACATTGTTGACGTAATTATACAGGGAGGTCTCTGAAAGTTTGACAGTTGTTGACAAGGGGAGGGGGGGGGGGTAAAAATCGCCTAAAATTGTCGACGTAATTAATGGACGTCCCTTAAAGTCTAAAAAAACGTACCAGCAGCATATGCAAAATGTATAGTAATGTACTTTATCGAATCCCGCCCCCCCCCCCCCAAGAAAAACAACAACAAGAATAAAAAAAACAAAAAACAGCAACATTGGTGGTCAAAGAATAGAGCGCTGGGATTCCTTATTCAAAGTGTTGACAGGATTCTTTCCTCGACAAAGGCGGTTCCTATAGCGCTTACCAAAAAGAGAAGAACAAAAAACAACAGGTTCTGGCCACACAATCCCCTACTACCCTAACTACCTGTCCAGAAACTGTCTACCTCCTGCTCAGGCTGATGCTCAGACACCTGGATTTCATCTTGAAAACATTTAGTTTTTGGAATGTGTTGGCTAATTAAAAACATTTCCCCGCCAGAAAAAAACAACAATAAAGAAACAAAACAAACAGAACAACAAACAACAACGCTAACAAGTATTGGCGCGTGCAATTAATAACGTGCGGCCTCTGACTGGGTAATTTATAACCAATGACCGTATTCCGACATTGTGGACACGTGGCAACAAACGTGTCTGAAAACTTTAGAGCTACATTAGTAAAAAAATAAAAGAAAAAAAAATTGATGCGTAGCACATGACTTAACACAGCGTTCGAATTCTGTGGACATTAATTAAAGTACTGACTATAATACACGGATAAGCGTAGGACGCAATAATCTTCTCTAGCCGAAAAGAAGGAGAGTCGGTAAAATAAAACAGTGGTCAGCAACCTACGGTACGCGTCCCAGACTTGGCACACAGAGCGATTTTCAATAGCACGCGGAAGTCCCCTAAAATGACAATTCAAGTCACTTCTACAAGAAAAGAGCGGAATGACGTTAAGGCTGTTGGCACTCTGAATGACACACTACTGGCACTCTGAATGACACACTACTTTCATTCACTAGTATCGAAAGTTTGCCGATTCCCGACACATAAAGTTACTAAGCAGTGCTTGAAAAACGCTTTTAACTTTGACGCTATAATAAAGTTATAAAAAATCACTAGAATCAATCATTTATAGATAAATTTTATCATTTATGTATTTGATTATTTTTTTCCACTGTCGCTCCGCTTGATTCCCGTGTTCGAGTGGTGGACCGTAGGGACTCGCATGGACGCTCAAGCACGCTAACATAAAGGTATAGACCAGGGGTTCGGCAACCCATGGCACGTGTGCCAAACCTGGCACACAGAGCGATTTTGAGTGGCATGCCAAAGAGACTTCCCAGAAGGAGTGATCTTTCAATGCGAACTATAGAGCGTTCGCAATGGGCGTGGCTTAGGTTTTTTAGTGACGTATTTGTGTAAATATAGAACCCACTTCAGGTACAAATGTAACGTGGTGAAGTTGTTCTTCATCATGCTAAATTCACATCTGAATATTGGCTATCCTACTCACAAATCATTAGCTAAATCGTCGTAGATCATCTTATTAGTACAAGAGAAAGCCTGACATGGTATTTTTTCAACGATTTTTAACATTTTACGCTCAATTTATTATCTTAATATCCGACCGGTAAGTGTTGCATTTGAATTGATTTATTGAAGTATTGGAGTAATTCATTATTTTCATTGTAGGCCTGATCGTTCAAAAGTATTGTAACATTTTTAATGTAAGAATCTTGTGATATGCCTATTAATCTAATATAGGGCCTATAATTAATAAAATACATATTAATACATTAATAATAATTTTAAACACAAAAGATCAATAAGAAAAGCTCGAGCCTATATGAAACTATATTAATACAGCGGCCATTGTTTGTACATCAATACAAAAAAAAAATAAAAAAATCACGTGCTTTTTGTCACGTGATTGCAAACGCCCTATATCTTGAAAATCACGCCGTACGTCGAGTATTAACGTTCAGAAAAGTTTGTGTGCAAAGATCTCGAGCTCACCATTGGATTCGCGATCTGTGATTGAATCTATTGTTAAAATAATCTATTTTATAGCTTCTCACCTTTTATTGATTTACAGGCAATTCAATTCTCTTCTACAAGAAAATGATACGGAATATACAGATCTGATGTTGCACACAATGTTCGTTACATTAGACGAGATTAAGTCTTGGATAACTGACTGTTTCTGAATGACATAGAAACACATTTCAATTAGTTGAACTTTTGTCAAACCGAACTTGAACTCTTAGACCACTGAAATGAATTTGCATTGAAACTGGATGTATCTTGCCGTGAAATCAATTTCAAAACATTTTAACAACTTCCCTTATTTAAGGCACACTAAGATAGATAGATGTTGTTTTTTTAGAAGTACATTGAAGCACTCGTGTTTTCACACAACACCAAGACCCACTGGTTTGATCTTACTACTTCTTAGATAATAATAATAATAATAATAATCACATTTGTATATCGCTGCCAACAAGCATAATGTAAGCTCAGAGCGCATTTAACATACAACTAAGAAAACGGATACAATAGGCTAAGAGATAAAAAAACTTAATGATGGTTCAAAACTTACAAACATGGAACAAATCAAACAACCAAAACAAAATAACCGACCTAACTCATAAGTAAGACAGTAGGGCTTAAAGCATGTTAATTAAGATAAATATTGAAATAATGAGTTTTTAAGTTCTTTTGAAGGAATCAATGGAGCTTGTTAGCCTGAGTTGAATGGGAAGTAGATTCCACACCTTCGGACCGGATACTGAGAAGGCTCTAAGGCCAACGGTCGTCAGAGAGAAACGGGGCTATTCCAGAAGCGATGATTTGGCAGAACGAAGTGTTCTTTGGGGGACATATTATGGTGTGATTAGTACCTTGAGATAGGACGGAAACTCGTTATTAAAAATGCACTGATGGCAAAGTAGCGCCACTTTATACTCAATTCTGGCTTTCACGGGGAGCAAATGGAGCGAGCGAAGAAAAGCGGTTCCGAGTCTCGCCTTGATTTGCGCATGACCAAGCGCGTAGTACTGTTCTGTATTCGCTGTAGCCTGGCGATTTTGTCTTCAGGCAGGCCGACTAGCAGGGAGTTACAATAGTCGATAGGGGAAAGTATCAGAGCGACTGCCAGTGTCTTTGCAGACTCAGTGGAAAAATACGGTCGCATTTGGCCCAGTCTACGCAACTGTAGATATAGACCTCTGCACAGATGATATATATGTTTGGTCGAAAGACAGCGTGGGATCCAGTAAAACACCAAGATTATGTAAAAATCGATTCAATCGATCTTGATTTTCTTTTTCGGTGGCCGTATATTAGCTATTATAAAATGCAGCAAGTTGAATGTTATATACGAAAAAAAAAACAGCCATCTAAATGTGCCGATTGGTGAAAAAATCTGCCTAGGAAAGTCATCTGCTGATCTCAACTGCTAGGCATTCACTCTGGTTTCCACTTTTGGTTAAACTTACAGGTGTGAACAGATTTTATCACACATGAATGCTGTTTTAAGCATAGGCAAAGAGGCCACGTACACTTGACCAATAAGAAGAAACTAAATATGTACCCGAAATTGAACAATTAGCGAAGATCATTCAACGACAAGGCGCTTGTTGATAGGCCTACTCCACATTTAAAAGAATTTGTATTGTGTCTGACTTAATTAAGCATAAATAGTCTTGAATTAATTAATAAAAAAAAATGTTTATTTGTTTTATTATTTTCATTTATATAAGAGGCATATATACTAGTATCATAGTATGTAACTGTTGGAATTATTAATGTTTTTACAAATCTCCTTAAGTCGACTTAAACCATTAATTTTGTAATTTGTAATTTGTAATTTGTAATACAGGAAATGTTTATTTACAACTGTTTAACGTAAATTTATCTTATTTCTTTGATTATTAGTTGAAATAAATACCGTAATGCTAGATTTATATGGGGGAATAATAATTAATAAGTAATATTAGTTATAATCCAAAACATAACTTGTTTGTTACCCCCGGTATCACTATAATAGCAAATTTAATTGAAGGGAGATAATTAATACATTTTTACTTGTGTTAAATGTTTCTAAATATTTTCCATTTTTCCTTTATTAAAAAAAAGTGAGTGGCTTAAAATTATAGTTTTAAAATAATAAAGCTATAAAAAAGATCTAAATATTATATGAGTGAAGAAATTATATGTACATTTTTTAAACATCAAACAGTACATTAACTACTCACGTTGTATGATTACCACGTATTTCTTCCGCTAGACATAATTATCAAATCAAACACCTACTACGGAAAAAATTTAGGAAATTCTCAGGATGAGAAAAATATGTATTGAAGCGACTGTCGACCCTTTTACACAAATTGTGGGGAGCCTAGTCACTGCGATCGCTTATTGGCTTTCTGGCTAGGATCCTAGTGTTGTACATTCTGATTTCAGAAGGCGGTCAAGTTTGCACCTGGAGGGAACGGCTTGGACATTACACCCGGTAGCGGTATGATGTCAGAGCCTTGCGAGACTAGGAGCTGTTTTCTCGCATTGGCTCTTATTCGTGATCGGCCTTGACTACAAATGGTCTGCACTCGGCTCTCATGCTTGACGTAAGAGGGCGGAAATAGCTGATCCACGACTGATGACCCGCCTTTCGGAGCGGGAAGCTAGTACGGGTATTAGTGAAGATGCCGATACCATGCAACATTTAAACACCTAAAACGGCTCAAAATTGGGGGAAAGGAGTTCGATCAAAGACTATAATAAGATGTAAGAACTAATGAAAAAAAAAAAAAAAAAAAAAAGAATTTTAGCAAGTTGTGCTAGATTTAAACGTGACAACTAAATTAATGTTTAAGACATTAACCATTAATGAGAATGTTCAGTAATAAAGTTATGAATTTGCTTTAAATACAAAAAGAAAAAAAAATTATAATCACAACCATGTTAATAAAAAAAAAGTCTCCCGTAGGACCAAATTGATAAATGGGGCCGGTGAAGCAGCGTTCACCAGTTTCTGTGGCCACGGCATACTAGGGAATCGTGTGGTTAGCACAATGCCCAGCCGCCTTTACTTTGCCCCAACTAAAGCAAGGTACCTATCACAGCTGGGTAAACTCAGGGACACCCTCCAGACCCGAGAACAAATCCTAGCCTTACAAAAATTATAAAAAGATATATCGTAGAGCAGGTTAACTTTCAGGCTGTTGGTACGTTGAATGATTTAGAAATCCGAGTTTGGCACACAATTAGCAAAAGGTTGCCATTCCTGGTATAGGCCATTACTTATTTATACATTTGAAGGTCTATTTTTGGTTTGATTCTGGTTGGTTAATGTATCTATGCATTGGTAGTAAGTAGCTTTTTTTAAACATGTTTTATTTTTAATAATTGATGTCTAAAACTGTATCAAGTATTGCACAATTGTAAAAACAAATTTCCTTCGGGATAATAAAGAATTTAAGCTACTATTTTTTATGAAAGCCTCCAATAATTTAACACGTTAAGAGAAATAGACGTTTGATCAAAGACTATAATAAGATGTATTTTTAGAGCTGTCTTGAGACTTCTACGCTACTACGATTGCATTAAAGGTTTCTGCTGTATACAGCTTTGGATATTAAACTTAATTTTCCATTGAGAAAATCTTAGCGAATTACTAGACCGGAAGTCTAGAGGACTTAGTGCGATCGAAAATTCCGAAACTAAGAAATTCAAGTTATTAAATAGTATAAATATCAAAGAAAGCGTTCCATCTTATTATAGTCTTTGGTTTGATTTACAATAAACCTGCAATATTTTTGTCAAACTACTATTTCTAACTTGTATAAACTATTTTTTTTTCTCGGAAATTTTTAGTAAATTTTGTGGATTTTTCAGGTGGCTTAGACGAATTTTGGTTAAGACTAGTTTGATTCCTGGGTGTCCAGGGTATCACCGAGTCTATCCAGCCCTGACGGGTATCTGACTGTAGTTAGGAATAAGTCAGGCAAACGGGCACTGTGTTGATCATACATCCCGGTGTATGGCACAGAAATTCATGAGCGCTAATTCACTTGATCTCATAGATTAAATCGGTCTAAAATGGATACTTATTTTATTTACTTAACCAGTTTAAATTATAGATTAACATCGTAAATCGACATTGTGAATTACAGAACACGAAGGCCGTTGGATAATGAAATATAATATGGTCATATAAATCCAATAATTGTTATTGGTTTGATATTAGTCGACTGGTAAACATTTTTTACTTTCGAAATTTCCTCGCCCGAAAAAATGTGATCTTTGACCACTTGCCTTAAAGGCAGGTCATTTCCATTTCTAAAAAAGTTTTTTTTCTTAGTTTCGTGATTTAAAATATACTTTTTAAATAAAAAAAAATGTTTTGTAGGGTTTACAATAGCTGATACTAGGTAATTAAAACCTATTTACGATGATACAGTGGCCGAGCGGTAGCGCGTTCGTCTGGCGTATCCAGGGTCCTGGGTTCGAATCCCGGTGAAGGCTAGGAGGGTTTCCCTGAGTCTACCTAGCTCTGATGGGTACCTGGCATTAGTTGGGGTAAAGTAAAGGCGGCTTGGCATCGTACTGGCCACACAATCCCATAGTTTGCAGTGTCCACAGAAACTGGTGAACGCAGCTTTACTGGCCCGATGATCAGTTTGGTCCGACTTTATTTACGATAATATTAGGATTAGATCGATTTGTGATAGAGTCTATACTAAGGCATTGCGGCCTCAAAGTCCCTAGGAACTGCAATGTATTGAAACACATTGTTGAGTTTGGTATTACATTAATGCACGTTCAAATCCATTATCTAACCATATGTAAAGCTCAAAACACGTAATAAAACTACAACAACAACACTGATATATCATTTTGTAATAACAAGTAGGGCTGATGTTGATGCTTGTCCATCGGTTTCGATGAGGACCATCCTCTGGCAGAGTCCTAGTCCAGAGATGGAGTGAAGAGGCCGCATAGGGGAACGGATGCGTGGCTTGATGGCCAGTGGTAGCGGAGCGGACTTTGCAGGATCTTCTGAGGTGTGGCTTTTCCATTGCGACCTTTCGCCTTTTATGATGGACATGTAGGGATATGCATCAGGGGTGGGGGCGGACTTGATGAGTCCTTTACCTATTCATTATCAGGGAATCTAAAAACTAAATTTGTGATGAACTGTGCAGTGGTGTTTTTGAGGTGTACCAGTTCTATATATACATAATTATGTTGTTTCTCATTAGGAAAGTATCTTTTTCCCGGACCACTCTTTCGGCTATTTAATTCCATGTACTAATGTCATATTAGCCCCGTGATCCGCGTCAGAGGCAATTCTTTAAGATTCACCAAAATGATCAAGAAACATTTGTATTTCTTTTAAGATTTGACAAAAAAAAGTACATATTTTGTTTTCTATAGAAGGCCTTTTATCTTGTTCTAAGTATATATATAGCCGGCTGGTCCAGCGGTTAGTTCACCGGCCTGTCAACCAAAAACCAACTGACAGGTCGCGGGCTCTATCCCTGCCACCGACGGATCCCTGTCGCCCTGCAGAAGTTTTGTGCCTAGTGGACGTAATAGTCTATCGAGTAGGAACGTCTGTAAATTTATAAGATAAGATATATCAACGCCTCAATAGTGTACGAAGGGAAGATAAAGGAGATAACCCAAGAAAGTCTGTTTCATCACGCCGAGTAAATGATTATATCCCTTTAATGTCATTGTTACGATATCTTAAAAAAAAAATTACATTATAAAACATAAAAGTTGGTAATTAATATTATATTTTAACTGTTATTTCTTGTTAAGTGTATACAAATTTAGTAAAGATTTTTTTTTACAAAAAAATGTGTCTAGCAACTTTAATACAACCGGTTGAAAATTAGGTCAAGAAAGATAACCTGTATATTTTATTATTTATCTAGTGATACCGGTAATATGCTAAGGGCAGCAACTATTTTACAAATGTAATTGAATACAATATTATCAAGTCTTTGATGAGCATAACGTTGTATTAATTCCTGTTGGCCATGAAAGTATCATGTTTATGAGAAACCATAGACTATTATAAGATGGACCCCTTGCTTTAATATTTCTGCTAATTGATGACTCGAATGACTTCTTTTCGGAGTTCCCGATTCCCTTTTGCACTGTGCACTTCCGTTTTATTTAATCGCTTTGATTTTCTCAATGAAAAAATATTGAAATTAAAATCGAAAGTTGTATACAGCGGAAACATTTAGGCACAAGAAGGAGCGTAGAAGTCGTTTAGACAGGGTTATGGGATGCGCACGGAAAAAAGAACATAATATTATACGCTCTAAAAATAGAGCAAGGGTTCCATCTTATTATAGTTTTTGAAAAAAAAATTCTTTACAGCTACATGACGTCACATTACTTCCTGTTTTTAAAACATTACCCTTCTAGTAAATTCTACACAGAAACCTGTAAGATAAAGGTGAACAAATATGTGTACTTCTTGTTGTTTTTTAAGAGTATTATTTAATTTTTAAAGAGTCCACCAGTGAATAAAGTACAATCTGTAATCATGATATCATTCATTGTTAATAAGCCTTCGTTTGAATTATATTTAAAACCGAGTACATGAAAGTTGAGTTAATAAATAATTTAATACTTCATCAATTAACTTGGGCTATTTATTTATAATTAAACCAGACCCTAGAGAGAAAGCACAAGTATATACTATATATTTTTAGTGGGCTTTTCTCTATGTTCGATCTCACCCTACTCGTGTGTTGACTGACGTCCAACAAACAGTGCTGAGCTTACTTTTTTTCAAAGATAGCCTACCAATCATTTTGCTACTTTTGGTCATTAACAGGGTTAGAATTAGGATTAGATTACGTCGATACGGAGTACTGAAGTATTGACCACTGTATGCTTACTACCTTACACGTGTATAGTTTGATGCATTTTATTTTAAAAGATATTTAAGAATCACATAGATCAAACAAGTAACAAACAATAAAACTATGAATAAAAAAACAACTTTTGGCACTTTCCCCATTGTTTAAAATAATGTACATTATGTTAAAACAGTTTCAAATTGAGTATTAAAAAAATGTCCATGTCTTGAAAATAGTTTACCTTTTGTTAAAAACATTTAAAACTGTGTATTTTTAATTAAACATATTCCATAATTTAAGAATTGTGTACAATTTGTTAAAACAGTTTCCATTCCTTAAAATAGCGATCAATTGTTTAAAGCAGCTTTCATTGTTTAAATAGTGGACAATAAGTTAAAGCAGCTTTGATTGTTTAAATAGTGGACAATAAGTTAAAGCAGCTTTCATTGTTTAAATAGTGGACAGTAAGTTAAATCAGCTTTCATTGTTTAAATAGTGGACAATAAGTTAAAGCAGCTTTCATTGTTTAAATAGTGGACAATAAGTTAAAGCAGCTTTCATTGTTTAAATAGTGGACAATAAGTTAAAGCAGCTTTCATTGTTTAACATTGGGTACATTTGATGTGTCTTCGGCTTCTTGGGGGTCAACAGCAGATGAAAGTCTGTGTACTGGAATTTGATCAGCGGATTGTAAAGCATTTTTGTCATCAACTGAAATGAGAAGGTAGCGGAAAGAAACTTCAGGCCATTCCCGCTCAAACAAGCAAACAAACGATCGAGGACAAGTCGATTCAGTTATATGTCTATATATCTATAAATGTGTGTTACTGTCTGTGTAAACGGTGTGCAAAATATACGCTCTTTGCTACGAAAGGCGCAAAAAAAAACAACAAAGTTTAAATTACAGCTTTATTAAAAAATAAAGAATTTGTCTAAATAGCTCTTGTTCGTCTTAAATTTATACAATTCAGGTAATCAATGAATATATTATTTGCTTTAAAGAAGTTTGATCTCTCAGGCCGATAATATTACAGGAAACTAATCTTCAGTTTAAGGAAATGGTCCTAGTTTCTGAGCTGGTAATTTTAACACTGCGCGTTTGGAACTTTTTTGTTTATTTGTTACTTAATCTTAATGGAATTAGCGCATTTTCTATCTTGAAACAAAATCTTTATTAGCGTTTAGACTCTTTTAGAAATTATTCAGCATTTCGACAGGGCTTTTCTTAACGAATGATAACTAATCTTTTTAAATACTTTATTAGGCACATAAACATAAGTCATGATGCAAAAAAGAAAATATGCTTTCACTTATCTATACAATTATATTTCCTTAAGACTGACCTGTAAATACATTTCAAGTGATCTAGACTTTCTTTTTATATAAAATAGGTTTGTTATAATTATTGATGTTTTTTTCCCTATAACACGAATATATGTATAAGTGAATTGTGTAGGCCTATTTGCTCATACAGTTTTATTATGGAGACTCAATCCATTTTTTTCATAGGTCACTGTAAATTCTAGGGTGTGTAACAGGCGGCCCGCGGGCCACAAAACGGCCCGCCAAACCTTTTAGTGTGGCACCCGAAGAGCTTCAAATGGCTTTTTTTTTATTCGTTGCATGGATAATGCAAATATATTTCAGATTGCTGGGCCCGTCTTGTGGTATAAAATTTCATATGCGGCCCAAAGCAGAAAAATGTCGCACACCCCTGTCAGTAAATGAACGACTAATACTACAAACTAGTAGACATTTTAATGATTTTGTCAAGTACTCGTGAGTGTAGGTATGAAAACTACGCGAAATTGAAAAAAACTAAAACCACAACAACAACACAATTCTCGAGTAATAAATCAATCACAGCGAATCGTCAAACGAGTCACTAACCTTTGTAACAACTCAGGCCTCGGCTGTACCTTCGTTGACCCAGTTGTTTGACATCCATAAAACTGTCCGTTGCAAACTCCGAGACTCTAAACGAGGAGCTAAATCTTCGCCTGAGGGCTTCGGTAAGCTGAACGAGTAAGAATCATTTCAATAAGCGAAATCACAATGAAGATATCGCGTACAAAAAAAACACAAAATGTATAAAGTTTAGGACGTTTTGATTCGCTTTTATTTATCCTGTTTTTTTTATCCTTTGACCCAACCCTTTCCCATTTCTGCTACTGTATCCTACATTGCTGGTGAATCAGATGTTTTATATATACTTTTTTTTTTATTGTCACGGCGCATAATAGAGGCTGTGTGGTTATCATAATGCTCAGTCGCCTTGACTTTTTTTTTTTACTTTATATTTGTCGTATAACTATATATATATATCTTACTCTTAGCTGATCAGTTTCGGAATAAAAGAAAATAAAATTGCGGCGTTTAGAATATGAAAATAAAAAATCAGATATTGAAATCTTTGATATGCCAATTAACCAATGGAAAGGGGGGTGGCATGGGTGGGGTAAGGCGGGGAATGAGTGGGGTAGGGTGTGGTAGGATGGTGTGGGGGTGATTCAGGTGGAGTTTAGTGGGGTAAGTGTAGTGTGGGCAAGGAAACTTACTGCATTGTTTTTATTGAATTTTATTTGGAGCACTTAAAAACTTGTTTCTCAACATTTTTTTTTTTTTGCCCACGTATCATAATTTATATTTAATTTTTATTTGGGCCAGACCCTAAAATAACTGAAAACCTTTTTAAAAAAAATGAATTGAGAAATACGGGCAAGGATTTAGGTAAGGCGAGAGGCAGAGAAAAAGGAGTCTGCGCCATCGTCCCTTGAGGATGGAAGGATGCCATATATATCAGCAATCATTGATTTTTTTTTACTACTTAGCCGGTAATATTTAAAAACTAAAAGGTAAGAAAAAAAATAGACATAGATCTAATTGTAGCTTTTTCTAAAACAACAACAAAAAGAAAACAAAACTCATACAAAGTTAAAACAAACAATAGAGCAGGAGTCGACAACCTTTTCATAATAGTGAATCAAATTAGGATTTCTAATTCTTTCAGCGTGCCAACTGTCTAAAAGTCACCCTTCATCAAAAATTCATTTCTCGTAGAAGAGACTTAAATCCCCATTTTATGAGTCCTCCGCGTGCCGCTGTGGATATTGCTCTGCGTGCCAAGTTTGACACGCGTGCCGTAAGTTGCCGACACGCTGCAAAAAAAATTATTAGAGGGACTTACTCTTCTATTGAGCAAGGCGTGAAATATGAAGACAAAAAGTCCCTGCGAGCTGTTCAACACGATGAACGTGTAGCTGACCACGCTGTAAAACACAGTGCTCTGGCTGATGTAGTTGAGCAGGAAGCCCAGAGTCCAGGTGAAGCCAAGCAACGGGAGCAGAAAAATAGAAGCCTTTAAAGCAACTCTGAAAAAATACATTAAACATATTATTGCAATTGAACAGTATCTCATTTCTCAACACTGAGACCGATTTATACATGTCTCTAATATGAAAAACAACAACAACCACCGGACTTGCCATCCGGCTCTTGAGTCCTGGGCTGAACGATGTAAAGGGGGTGGCTCAAGAAGGGGCACACCAAGATCCTGTCCGAGACTACCCACCCCCGCGGCCCGCCGATAACGCGTGTCGCGTAACGTAGGGTACGGTCTCTGCCGTACATGCACTACACTTCACTACCTACTTGCGGAATTCCCGTTCGAATCATTATTGTGGTAGCACAGATCCCACACTATTCACAAGTCTTAATTAGGTGTGACTTTTTTAACCTGTAATGATCGTGAACTTCCGGTGAAATTTACCGTCATTTTCGTAAACAAAAACCATGCTTTTGATGCTTTTTGACAATTGATTTCAACATCGACAGCCAGTTCTGGTCTTTTAGAAATATACAACGGCTACAAGATTAGTTATGAGGAATCCGTTTTTAACATCAAAAATGAGTCGGCGATAATTAATACTCAAAGTGTTAGTCGCGTTTGGTTAAATTTAGCTTTTGTTTATAAAATAAGTTAGTCAAGAGTTGCGTCCTTGGTAATTAAAAAACAAAATGCGGAGATTTATAAAAAACAACAACACGAAAATTCTTTAGCATCAAGCAATTAGTTTGGGATTATAAATAGGTAATTCTTCAAATCTGACATTCACAATCCATCGCTTTCTTTTGGCGCCATCTTTTGGAAATGAAATAAAATTTAATTCTCGACATATTTTCGTACAACCAGTAACGTAGCACACGGACATGTTTCGAAGAAAATGCTCGAATAAGACCGGAAATGTTATTTTTTTTTACCTTTTATGCAAGCATAATTGTTAAGACTTGTCGATAGGTAAGAGCATCCAGGCACCATGCCGAATTTGAGACGGAATGCTTCATCTCCACCGAGGCTCGGAACCTCTCGGCCGTGCAATCGGACCTCGGAAGCTTAGCTGGGGCTATCATCCCCCCCCCTCCCCATGTGTTCGCCCACCTGAGTATTCCTAATGTGAACGCATCGGCGGATTTAATTAATTTTTTGAAGGTCAAAGGAAATTAAAGTAAGACATTGACAAATAATTAATTTCACCTCCCCTCCCTGACAGATGCTTGCTACACTATCGAAACACTAAATTTAAATTTTGTATTGTCCAACTAGGCTAAGCCCAGTAGCGTCTGAGCCCTCTAGAAAAAGCCCATTTTATTAAATCACTACATGGTAGTATTGTCCAACCACCTTTGACTAAGCCCTGTATCGTGTAGAACACTCTAGGTTGTGTCCTCTATCGTCCAAAGACTTTACGCTAAATTCTGTAAATAACCTAAAAAGCCCTGTGATGTCCATCCCCTCTACGTCACGTCCTGTGTAGCCCATGGCTAAGCTACTAATAGCTCAACATCTCCAGGCTAAGCCCGTTGTATTGTTCAAACATTCTAGCGCTAAGCCAGGCAGCATTTCTTTATCCCCAATAGTTTAGATATTATTCTACCTACACCAAGGCACTTCTTTCTGTTTTAGTAGGAAGGTGTAATCCTGAGACCCTTGACGTTATCCTAATCACCAACACAAGAATCATCAAATTCAACTGTAACACAAAAAAATAATAGTTAATATTTATTTTAAGTAACAATTACAATAATCATTTAAATCTCTCAATTTTATTTCTATTAGTTATTAGTTGCTTTTTTGTTTTTATAGGTAATAAACTTATTAGTCCAATGTATTAGTAAGGTCAGGGGCCCGGGTGGGGGTATTGCTTGTGTCTTTAATAAACGATATACAACTTTTTTTTTATAAACATTCTAATCTTGTCTTGTCATCCAAATGCACTTGAATTTGTTTAACGTGGGCAATCCGCAAAGGTTTAATAATCGACATAGGAATAAGGGACTCCTTAACCCTTCCCTCCATCTTTGAGATTTAGGCAGTTAAGGGCAAAGCAAGGTTAGGGAAATCCTTCTCCCACCGTAGGTTCAAAAACCCCAAGCAAAGCAATAGGCAGGGAACTCCTGCCGAAAAAAAAATCTACGCACGCAGGGGGAACATTACAGGGAATTCCACACAATAAATTATATATCCTGGACCCCACATTCATTTCCAAAAAATAAAGCGTAATATTATGGACATCCCCGAAAGATTAACTCTCCACTTAAATTATATTAGGGATCATCAGCCTATGGCACGCGTGCCAAACTTGGCACCCTGAGCGATTTTCAATGGCGCCCGGAAGACCACCAAAAAGTCAATTCAGGCCTCTTCGAGGAGAAATTGACTGCTAGATCAGTATGACTTTTAAGCTGTTGGCACGCTGAATGAATTAGAAATCCTACTTTGGCAAGCTATTATCAAAAGGTTGCCGATCCCCGCCTTATATCATTTGGTTTACATTTCTTCACCATCCGTGGACATGAAAGAAAAACAATAAGAAATTCCCCCACAAAATTCACAGAATTATTCTGGCCTATATGTATCCAACTTACACTGACAGTGATGCCAAGCATTGGCATGAGTGAATACTTTATCACCTTGGTGCTTATCCAGCATCTGAAACATAAATTATTTTTTAAAATATTTTTTTATTATGTATATTGTTGTAAAGGTGCACAATTTATTGGGGTATTTTCACATAGTCTACTTCTATAGACGTTGTCTTCTGTGTATTATGTTCGATTTATACTATTTATTTATTTCCATTTTTCATTTTCTAGTTTTTTATCTAGTATTTCCTTTTTTTTATGCCTACTATTCATAATTTTCGTATTATCCGTTATATTATTCTCTACAAGCTAAATTGCCCGGCGTTGCCCGGGAGAAAATAAACAGACTGTTTAAGCTACAGATACACATTTTATAAATTACAATGAGCAGAAAGCTAGAGATCTAATATTTTTTTAAAATATAATTATTATTTACTGAAATTATTTACGAAAGTGATTTGAAATAAATTGTGTAATCAGATTAAAAAATGGTGAGTCTTTTTTAATTAACAAAAAACTAAATTGCCCGGCGTTGCTCGTGAAAGGACTATCCCTGTGGAGGAGTATCGAACACGCGTCTTCGTCGTGCCTCTAAAATATAATTTTTTGATTTTTCTTGCTGAAAACATTCTAGGAAAGCTTCAAATCATAATATTCTTTAAAATTCTTTTTAAAAAAAAAGGAAAAAATGTAGAAAAAAAAATCGAAAGGTATCAGTGGGGAATCGAACCAGTATGGCAGTCGAAGACGCTAACCGCTGCGGTAGGGAAGACACATGTCCGAAGCGAAATTGCAAAAGTAAGATGTGAGACAATAAGGTGTCACGTGTCTTTAAATTAGCCTATGGGGATCGGAAACCACTAACACAGTCTACTTTATGTATATAGATGCATGTATTTTTTTTTATTAGGTTGTTACATTTCCTCCCCGCTAAGTATATAATCAGTTTAATTTGCTAGCCGTAACTGTTCTTAAAATGTAATGGTACAACATACGTATAACCTATAAGAAATGTATCTTTTTGCCTTTCTCCATCCCCTCAATAAATGATAACACAAATAATTTTCTTCGTAGAATTAGCTTCTGTAACAATTAAGATAAGATACTGTCAATATTTCGGCTAATAGCCACAATTTTATGTATATAGAGCAAATTTTCTCTTTATTCTTCACCTCCACCTATACCATAGCCCGAGTGAGGGTCTTTGGGACACCATTTATTTTTACTGTTGAACGATTGTATGCCACTTGTCTCGGTTCTGCGCCGCCCTCTGGGAATCCACACCACATCCTCCCATCCTCTCTTCTGTCTACCTCTCTTTTATTATACAATGTGCCCTGCAGTGTGGTTTTCGCCAGGTCTTCGGATCTTGCCACATGCCCGTACCATCTGTGGTTTTGGTGTGCATTTAATGTCGCAGAGTAGTTCCTCGTGAGGGCCGATGATGTTGATGATTCGCTCTTGGACAGCTTCATTTGTAACGATCCTTGTAGAAGATGTTCTCGTCATTCATTTCTTATTATATTATTATTGTCTCTGTGTCTTGTCTTGGTTTTATTTTGTTTTCCCTATTTACAAACTAAATTTGACATCCCATAATTACATCTTTCTAAAGCTCAAAATGTTGAAATTGAATGGACTTACATGTTTTTCTGAACATAATCTTCTCTGTATATGCCTCCCGAGATTGATAGACAGATCATCGGAATTCCTTTAGAATGATATCAATTTATAATTACATTTCCTAAGAATGCATGTTTTGAAATGTTATATTTATATGATTTATAGAAGTAAATCAAATTTACTCAAGAAAGAGTTACATAAAAATGAAGGAATTAATTATATAGGGTTTACATAAAAATGAACGGATTTTATTAGGTGTACATAAAATGAAGGTATACATTATACATATGTCTTATTATAAGTATACACGTCTACGCTACCACCCTAAGCCTATTCAATGTGCGCTACGCTGTTGATCAAACACATTTCTGCACTAAAAGCAGCGAGCAAGGAACAGTAACAAAAATACCGAAGAAAAATATACAAAATATATACGAAACTAAAGAAGCCAAACTTAGATGTATCTGTACGTCTCACCCCAGGCGTATATGGCGTAACAGTAGAAATAAGAGCGGACATTGTAGACGAACTTGAGGTAAATGTACAAGTGAACGCCCTCGATTAACATCCAGCAGAAGAGAGACATGATGAAGTAATGCAGAGAGGCGGAGACAACGATGCATCGCCACTGTAACAGATGAAAATACGCCGATGATATTTTAAAGTTTTATTAGAACAATAGTTGTTTTTTATACGTATATATACATATATATATATATAATGAAACAGTCTCGTAAATTGTATTTATGGGGAACTGTCTGAACGGGTAGTCCGTTTGCTGTTACACGAAAGACGCAGGGCTCGAATTAACGATAAGATTCGAACCCACTTTTTTATAGTTTGGGTGCGGTTTGGTGACAGCTCAAGTTCGGGTTCGGTTTGGTGGCGAACTGAGTTCGAGTTCGGTGTTGTTGGTTCGGATTCTGTTGGATTCCCATCTCTAGTTCGAATTGAGGTAAAAAAAAAGAAGGCCAGAGGATTTTTTCACGGGTCTGGATAATGACCAATGTTTCTAATTGTCAAGTGTTGGAAGGATTGCAACAGTCGAGCCAGTCCCATATGTTAAGCTATACAACAATAGACACATATTCTAACAATAATAAGTGCAAGTGGCATGAAAGAGGCTGCCTATACCTACCCCATGCTTGTCTTTTTCAGAATTCACTTCGGTCAGAATGAGATAGAAAATCTGTACAAAAGTTATCGCCACAGACAGTTGCTCGTGGATGAGCAGCCCATCGCTCCTGTCCCTGAAAATCGTAGCGTAAAACGGATGTATTGTGGATGCCAGCCTGGTGGTACGCTTAGCCCTAGTGGCACGCAGCCGACAGCTAAGGGGGGGGGGCGCTCAAAATGCCACTACGGTATAGAGCAGGAAACATCAATAAATAATAATCTATAACAATACCAACATTTTATTTTCCACATAATAGATAATTTCAATAAAGACAGTCAAATAATATATGAAATAGTAAGTTCACCCTACTTTTAACTTAAATAGTTAATCCCGCACACTTAACTTACATTTGTAGCACAAAATAATATATTCTTCTCGTATTATACTATACGTATTTAACATTTATAATCAGTTATGTCCCTTCAAATACACACACACAGCTATAAAGGTCTATAAAGACTTGCATTCGTTTAACGTTCCTTTACGTTTTAATCAGCAAAAATTAATTATATTTTTTTTATATGACTCATATACACTAACACAGCGACAAAAGGAAATCTCTAAGGAGGCTTACACCCATACACTAAGACTTAACAAAAAGCCTATCATTAATAAATAAACTTTACTCTCACCTAACTAGACTGTTAGTTTCAAATAATATATCTTTAAAAAATGCAGTCAGCAATACAGTCAGCGGGGCCTTTGTAAAAACTTTGTTTTTTAATAAAATTTCATTTATGGATCTTGAGTTTTGAAACTCTAACATTTTGTTCTATGCTCGACCTGTTATAAAAATATTCAAACATTGTCTGCTTTAAAAATGCGTCATTGCCTAACACACACATTTTTGTATAAGAATTCAAGATTGTTTTTACGGAATCCGGTTCTGAAAATCCAGCCAACATTATCCAGGAGGCAAAAACAAAACTATTACCAGGGTTTTGAAATTAGGTAAGTGCTTTCAGGAACCCTAGGCTGTTGGTAGAGCTAGTATATCCATTTATTGAAATCGCTTAAAAAACAAAACAATCAACAACAACAAACAAAAATGTATTAACATCAAAGTTGTTAGAACTTACTTGGACAGTCTAATGCAGAATATCAAACACAGGCAAGAGACGATGGACAGTGAATTGCCGACAATGGACAGTATAAACCAGGCAACTCTATGTCTGTGATCTACATCTGACTAAGTAAAGAGAACGAAATCTAAATTGAACAAAGCCAAGAGAACAAAATCTACATTTAACAAAGCCAAGAAAACAAAAATCTACATTTAACAAAGCCAAGAAAACAAAAATCTACATTTAACAAAGCCAAGAGAACAAAATCTACATTTAACAAAGCCAAGAGAACAAAATCTACATTTAACAAAGCCAAGAAAACAAAAATCTACATTTAACAAAGCCAAGAAAACAAAAATCTACATTTAACAAAGCCAAGAGAACGAAATCTACATTTAACAAAGCCAAGAGAACGAAATCTACATTTAACAAAGCCAAGAAAACAAAAATCTACATTTAACAAAGCCAAGAGAACGAAATCTACATTTAACAAAGCCAAGAGAACGAAATCTACATTTAACAAAGCCAAGAGAACGAAATCTACATTTAACAAAGCCAAGAGAACAAAATCTACATTTAACAAAGCCAAGAAAACAAAAATCTACATTTAACAAAGCCAAGAAAACAAAAATCTACATTTAACAAAGCCAAGAGAACAAAATCTACATTTAACAAAGCCAAGAGAACAAATCTACATTTATCTTATCTTATACATTACAGACGCTCCTTCTATAAAGAAGATTATTGCGTCCTACGCTCATCCATGGTCCGAGTCTTGTCTTGCATTTTTATTAATGTTTTAAATGATGTTAAGTTACTGGTTTTCCTGGTTTGTTCAGGCAACCCATTCCATGCCCGAATGCCACTCGGGAAGAAAGAGTACTTTTATGCATTTGTTCTCGCATAAGGGACAAGGAAAGTGTTTCTATCTTTATGTTTATCTGAGATTTGCAACAGATTGTTATTGTGTTGTATTTCTAAATTAGAGTTTAATGCCTTATGTATTATTACTACTTTACTCTTTGCCCTTCTGTCTTCTAGTGTTTCTAGGTTTAATGATTTGACAAGTGGTGTTACTCTTGTTAATTGGGAATATTCGCTAGTTATGAACCTTGCAGCTCTTTTTTGAATTTGTTCTAATTTTTTAATGTTTTCTTTAGTTGATGGGTCCCATACAGATGCTGCATATTCTAGTATAGGCCTAACTAATGTAAGATAGCATTTTAGTTTTATGTTCTTATTACATTTGTAAAAGTTCCTTTTTATGAATCCTAAAGTTTTGTTTGATTTTTTTATTACTTCATCAATATGAGGGTTCCAAGATAACTTATCATTTATTATTACTCCTAGATACTTAGCATTGTTAGTTTGAGTTAGTTCTTTACCATGAATGAAGTAGTTTGCTATTATTTGTTTCTTTTTCTTGGATACCCTTATTAGTTGGCATTTTTCTGGGTGAAAAGACATACTCCAGTTTGATTCCCATTTTTGTAGTTCATCTAGGTCTTTTTGTAGGAGTTCACTATCTTTTCCTGTCTTTATTATTCTATAAATTATGCAATCATCGGCAAATAATCTTACTTTTGTTCCTGTGTTGATGCAATTTGGCAGATCATTAATATAAATTAGAAATAGTAGGGGTCCTAGAACAGTTCCTTGTGGAACTCCTGAGTTTACAGTTATTGGTGATGACTTAGAGCCATTTATTATCACTGTTTGTTCTCTGCCTATAAGAAAGTCCTGAATCCACTGATGTAAGGGACCAGATATGCCAAAATATTTAAGTTTTTTTAGTAGACTAGAATGATGAACTTTATCAAATGCTTTTGAAAAATCTAGTAATATAGCATCAATTTGGTTGTTATTATCTAATCCCTTTGACAAGTCATCTATTAGGCCTATTAATTGAGTCTCACATGATCTATTTTTCCTAAAGCCATGTTGGTGTGGGCACAGTGCATTAAGTTTGCCTAGATGATTTACTATACTACTATATATAATATGTTCAAGTAATTTACATGTTATGCTGGTTAGAGAAACAGGTCTATAATTACCGGGGTCAGATTTATCTCCTTTTTTGAAAAGGGGGGTTACATTAGCTAATTTCCAATCTCTGGGCACTTTGCCCTGGTTTAGAGAGGCCTGAAAAAGGATTTTAAAGATTGGAGATATTTTATTGGTTAGTTCTTTAAGCAGTCTTGCTGGTATTTCATCTGGACCAGAAGCTTTGTTTGCTTTTAAGTTGGTTAGGAGTTGTTTAATGCCTTTTTCATCTACATTTATATGTCCTATCTCTTCTAGTTTGTTTAAATTTATGAAGATTTCTTTGTCACCTGGATTTGAAAAAGATGATGCAAAGTATGTGTTAAGGATATTAGCTTTGGTTTCATTATCATTATAAGTTTCATTGTTTTGGCCTTTTAGTGGAGCTATGCCTGTAGTGTCCATTTTTCTTGATTTAATGTAGGACCATAAGTTTTTATTATTATCTTTAGAAATTACATTGTTTACATATTCATTTTGCAGCTGTCTGCTTAGTTTCTGAGTTAAATGTTTAATTTTTAGGTATTTTTTATGTAGTCTAATTGAATTAGTTGCCTTAAACTTTTTGAATAGATTTTCTTTTTGTTTACACAGTTTCTTTAGTTTAGTGTTAAACCAACATTTGTTAATTTTATTTGATGTTTGTTTTGTTGGCACAGAATCAGCCATTATTGCTTTTAAGTTGGTTTTTATGAAATGCCAAATATCTTCAACTGGACTATTTATATTGTATTTAGTAAGAAAATTGGTTTGGAATTTTATTGCTGCTTGATGTAGTTCTGTTGTGTTACATTTATTCCAGAGGTAAATTATTCTTTTAGGTTTCTTGTTTATTTGGGTTTTTATTTTGTTATTTACTCTGACAATATCATGATCTGAAAGTCCAGGAATTATTTCATAATCTACTAATAGTCCTGGTCTGTTAGTTAAGAATAAATCTAGTATATTACGGTTTCTTGTTGGTTTTTGATTAATTTGATTTAAGTTTAGATTTTGGATGGTATTGATAAACATTTCATTTATTTCTTTTATGTTTTGGTGTTTTTCTATAGAGTAGCTATTCCAATTTATATCAGGGAGGTTGAAGTCTCCCATTATCCAAATTATAGCATTTTTATATTTAGCTTCAATACTTGTCATCTGATTACATAGATCAGTCATGTACTCTGATGTTGAGTTTGGTGGTCTATAAACACTGCCTAGAATTAGTGGTTTAGAATTAGGTCTACTTATTTTACAAAAGACTGACTCTATGTTATTTTTAGATTCTATTTTAATTTCTTCAGCTATTAGAGTAGATTTTATGGCTAGTAAGACTCCTCCATGCCTGTCTGACCTATCTTTCCTAAAAATTTCATAATTATTATTGAATATCTCTGTGTTGTAAATATCTGGGCTAAGCCATGTTTCGGAACCTGCAATTATGTCTGGTTCTTCTTTATTTATTAGGATTTCCAAATCAGCGGTTTTATTTTTAATGCTTTGGAAGTTTATTGTTAGTGATTTAAGGTTATGCTGATTAGGGGTTTTATGGTATTTAGTGTTGAAGAGTGTCTTTTTAATTATTTTAATTGGTGTTGATCTAGCTAAGGGTTTATTTAGGTCTAAGTTATTAACTTCTGGGCTTGTCAAGGCACTGTAGGGGTTAGTGGTGTCCAGGTCATGAGAATTAAACAGACCTGAACTAAATTGTGGCAACCCACACTGTACACAGTGCCAAGAGGCATCTTTATTTCCTAGCGCTATATAAACTGGGGTGTTCATATGTAAGCATGAAGCATGGTACCATTCATCACAGGTGTCACATTGAATGGCTCGTTGTTTTGCTGTGCATGACTTACTGCAAATATTACACCTATCTCTAACTGTCTTGACTGGGCCTGGGTTAGATTCAACATCACCAGCTATGAGCAACAACAGTATAAGGTGCTTTTGTCTATACCTGCAAATTTTATGTTTAAAATGGTTTAGGGTGATTTTTTTAAGGGTGATATAAATTATAATTGTGTTGTCAATATCTTTAATGTTGTGATGGTTAATTACTATCTGTTTATGGACATTTTCATATTTTGGTAGTTTTAGTGCCCTTACCAGAAATAGGGCTAGGATTAGAACTAAGAGTTTCATTTTTTTTTTTAAGGGTTAGGCTACCTAATAGTTTTACTATATTATTACTATATATATTACTATAATATTATTTAATAGTCTATATGTTTTTATTTGTCTAAGTTTCTTTTTATTAGGCCTATGTATTATAATTGGGCTTATATTAGTATATTTAACTACTAGCCTAGACCTAGTCTATTCGTCAGTAGACTGTAGGCCTAGGATTTTGTTAAGGTCCGATTTTGTAAACAGACAAAATGGCGGACTTCGAAGCGCCTAAATTTTTGTCGAAATAATATTTTAAGCTCGCAATTACGATCAATTATTCTATTTAATACTATTTTAGATAAATATATATACCAAATATTAACTTAATTAGGGGTTAGTATAAAGTTTAAATGGTTGTTAGTTATTTAAATATGGAAAATATATAGAAAACTTAGCAAGTGAGATGAAAAACGTCTAGATCGTAGCCGGAAGTCGTATATAGTCCCTATATTATGTGTTTTAACAAAGCCAAGAGAACGAAATCTACATTTAACAAAGCCAAGAGAACCAAATCTACATTTAACAAAGCCAAGAGAACAAATCTA
The DNA here is from genome assembly GCA_949126835.1 of Anisus vortex. Lineage (NCBI taxonomy): Eukaryota > Metazoa > Mollusca > Gastropoda > Planorbidae > Anisus > Anisus vortex. The sequence continues at coordinate 14,200,868 of OX421502.1, read as the reverse complement.
CATTTAACAAAGCCAAGAGAACTTAATCTACATTTAACAAAGCCAAGAGAACAAAATCTACATTTAACAAAGCCAAGCGAACAAAATCTACATTTAACAAAGCCAAGAGAACCAAATCTACATTTAACAAAGCCAAAAGAACCAAATCTACATTTAACAAAGCCAAAAGAACCAAATCTACATATAACAAAGCCAAGAGAACAAAATCTACATTTAACAAAGCCAAGAGAACACATCTACATTTAACAAAGCCAAGAGAACAAAATCTACATTTAACAAAGCCAAGAGAACAAAATCTACATTTAACAAAGCCAAGAGAACAAAATCTACATTTAACAAAGCCAAGAGAACAAAATCTACATTTAACAAAGCCAAGAGAACGAAATCTACATTTAACAAAGCCAAGAGAACAAAATCTACATTTAACGAGACCAAGAGAACAAAATCTACATTTAACAAAGCCAAGAGAACAAAATCTACATTTAACAAAGCCAAGATAACAAAATCTACATTTAACAAAGCCAAGAGAACAAAATCTACATTTAACAAAGCCAAGAGAACGAAATCTACATTTAACAAAGCCAAGAGAACAAAATCTACATTTAACAAAGCCAAGAGAACGAAATCTACATTTAACAAAGCCAAGAGAACAAATCTACATTTAACAAAGCCAAGAGAACGAAATCTACATTTAACAAAGCCAAGAGAACAAAATCTACATCTTATATAAAGAAAACCAAACCAAAGGAAACACCATTCATAAATATGTTTTATTAAAGAGCAAAAACAAATCTACACTTGTTATCTTAAAGCTTCATCTCGATATAATATTTTAGGTGGAAATGTAATTGAGTCCGGGCTTTGTGCTGACCACGCATTCCCCTGGTAAATCATGCCTCGTGGAATCTTGCTGTCGCAGGTTCACTTGGCCATAGTGCTTTTGTCATTAATTGTAGGAGTTCCTTGTGTCAGATACCTTGACGGGGAGGCTGGGTGGTGTGTGTGTGTGTGTGTGTGTGTGTGTGTGTGTGTGTGAGAGAGAGAGTGTGATGGAGGCATGTGAAACTATTGAACTCTAGACGACCCCCCCCTCCCCCGAAACTACTACAAATACTAATGAAACATTCTCACCTTCATTTCACGAAGCTCCATCAGGATGGCGAAGTTGCTGAAGTGGTAGCAGTAGCATGAGATGTGGGTGTGGTTGTAGAGAGTCGTGTTGCAGCCACCACGGGCCCATCTATTCGCATGCTGACTGATAGAAAGTATATCAAATAATGTATAGTTTATATATATATATATATATACATACAAAAATAGATAGTTAATATTTTTAATATATATATATATATATGAAGCTCTCTGTGTGTGTTCAACCAATCATATTAGCTAATTTAAAGACACGTGACCTTATTGTCTTTTATTATACTTTGCGATTTCACTTCGGACATATTTCTTCGCTAGCTAAGTGGATAACGTATCGGACTGCCATGCGGGCGACCCGGGTTAGTGAGTACCTTTTTTTTCTATATTTTTAAAAATTGCAGGTAATATTAAAAAAAAAAAATTAATAGTCAATCTACGAGCAACACCGGGCCATTTAGATTTTTGTTAAATAAAAAGACTTGCCTATGTTTTACCCGAAATAGAATATTTCTTTAAAAATACTTCCCTAAAAGTCTTCAGTAAGAAATTTTTTTGTTTTAATTATTAGATTTACAGCTTTCTGTTCATTGTAAATCTTTTCTGTAGCTTATAGATGTCTGTTTTATTATCTCCGGGCAACGCCGGGCGATTTGGCTTGTAAACAATAATAATGATAATACTTTTTTAAATTAACTACAAAAATGCACTAACTGCGTGGAATTCAAATCGGTGCATTGAACGAAAACTAAAAAAAAAACAACTACACCAACACTAGTAGTTGTGACACTGTCCGGTTAAAGTTTTGGTTAGTAAAATAAACTTGATGGCATCCTCGATAAAGTAAAAGGATTGCTCAACCTGCAATGAGGATTTAAAATGCGCACCGTAAAGTGTAGTTAAAAAAAAATGAAGGTTAAGAATGATTTATTTTTGTGGGTTGTGGCGGGGAGATACGGCTGTTAATTCGAAAGTATGTGTTGTCATATCTTACACGTCGATGTGCCAGGTTTTAGCTAGATAGCATGACACAAAGGGGGTCAATAAGCCTTCTTAAGATCGTGTCGCCCGGCACAAAGTTTTGATTTTAAAATGATTTAAACAAATATCCAACTATACAAAGGCATTGTAAGCATTTGTGTTGGCATTCCAGTCTTTAAAATCATCATTCTATTTCATTCTAGATAAGAAGATGTAGGAGTTAAAAAAAGGGCCGATGAGCTGTCATATAGAAGCAATGACATAATTTGAGTTTTTTTTAGGGAATATTAAACTCTTTTATGTTGAGTTTACATCAGTGTTTTAAATCTGAGGAACACACAAAAGTAGTTTTAACATTTAAAAACAAATATAGGCCATTCTTTATTAAAACTCTTTTTTATTGACCAAATTATTGAAGTGATTTATGTTGCACTTAACGTTTTTTGGTTCAGTGAAATATGATGCAAATTTGTAAAGCCACACCACTGGTTGATGGGGGCGCTTACCTTGCTTTCGGATTTAAAAATGCGCACAGAATTATCTGGTTTCCGTGGTTATGCAAATCCTGAAAGATTAATATAGGAATAATATGAATGTATAAAACGTCTGTACAAGCCACACCTTAATTTAGACTGATCGTTCTCTTGTTGTTCTTTTTATATCGTCTGATGTTGTATGTGGATGACCCTTTCTAAACACAGAAATTTTTATGATGGAATATGATAAAGCCGCTACTTAGTAACAAAAATATAGACTGGATGAAAATATACGTGTGAATAAGTACAGATGATGTTTTTGGACTTCTGTGGATAAGTACAGGTGATGTTATTGGACTTCAATAAAATGTATAGGCTATCACATGAAATAAAATGAAAATTCAATTACTAAGTTACATTAAATTTAATTTGAATCATTTAGTTACAAATGAACATGGCCACCACACACGTGTGTGGCTTGTAGTTAAAACCTTTTTTTAAACTGTACTTTTAAATATACTTTTAAATATAGTACCTTTGAACAGGCTTGAATTGTACTGCGCTTAACTCATTGGCCCATTATACGACATAATAATTATTAAAAAAAACAAAGTATAATGTATCAAGCATAGTCTATACAAGGCCCGTTCGGAGAATCGAGCACATATCTCCTAGTAAGTAATCAACTTCAAAAATCAAAAGTCCTACATGAACGGGTGCCACTGACCGACAAAAGGAAAGTTAACAATGCTGGGTTCTTGAACCAGGAAGCAGAGGAGATGTGACTGTTGATGATTTGTACGGACACCATGTTGCTGATGATTTTGTACTTATTGGCACTGAAATGAAGAACAAGACACGCAGACAATAAGGCACATATGTTTCATTTTAACAATTCCAAAAGGCAAATTGTAAATTACAAGAAAACAAAGCAGGATAACGTGTAAGAGATAGTGTAAGAGAGAGAGAAAGAGAGAGAGAGAAAGAGAGAGAGAGAGAGAGAGAGAGAGAGAGAAAGAGAGAGAGAGAGAATGATGACAGAGAGGGAGAGAAAGGTCAAGGCAAATGCGCAAAATCTAAAATTCAGAAATGAGACGGTAAAACAGAACGTAAAGAAGATCGGGAAATAGAGAGAAGACGACATGAAAGAGAGATAGCATGGAAGGCTTACAAAGAGATTTTTGAAAGAGAAAGAGAATGTAAAATTGGAAGATCAAGATAATGAAACAGAGGAAAAAGAAAGAGAGAGAGAGAGAAAGAAGGTAGGAAAGATTAAAGTTCTCCTCACGTGATATTTGAGTTTCCAAGTAATGAAAAATGTGAGGCCAAATTAGGGAAGGAGCCAATGTAGACTAATGGCATATAACTATCTGAAATATAACAAAATACAATGTAAGCTAATGGCATATAACTATCTGAAATATAACAAAATACAATGTAAGCTAATGGCATATAACTATCTGAAATATAACAAAATACAATGTAAGCTAATGGCATATAGCTATCTGAAATATAACAAAATACAATGTAAGCTAATGGCATATAACTATCTGAAATATAACAAAATACAATGTAAGCTAATGGCATATAGCTATCTGAAATATAACAAAATACAATGTAAGCTAATGGCATATAACTATCTGAAATATAACAAAATACAATGTAAGCTATTGGCATATAACTATCTGAAATATAACAAAATACAATGTAAGCTAATGGCATATAACTATCTGAAATATAACAAAATACAATGTAAGCTAATGGCATATAACTATCTGAAATATAACAAAATACAATGTAAGCTAATGGCATATAACTATCTGAAATATAACAAAATACAATGTAAGCTAATGGCATATAACTATCTGAAATATAACAAAATACAATGTAAGCTAATGGCATATAGCTATCTGAAATATAACAAAATACAATGTAAGCTAATGGCATATAGCTATCTGAAATATAACAAAATACAATGTAAGCTAATGGCATTTAACTATCTTAAATTTAACAAAATACAATGTAAACTAATGGCATATAGCTATCTGAAATATAACAAAAAAAGCATTGATACTGATTGACATAATAACTCAACGTGGGCTTTCACTTTTTATGCCTGTGTTATGAATTAGGCATAATACTACAAATTCACGTGCAATGAATGAATAAATTATCTGACAATATAAAAATATATTTTCAATGCGTTTAAATCATAGTTGTATACATCTACATATATATCTTCTTCTTCATTTTACTGTGGAGACCCCATTAGACCCGAGGGAAAGGTCCACAATTTAAAAGTAATTTGATTGCGGATGCTCTGAGATCAAAAGTGTGCATTATTACTTATAATATTTTATTGTAGAATACAAGCAAGAGTTATAAGCTGAAGACTGACTTTCATCGGAGGTGTCTAGTCCAACCCTTCAGTGATTATTTGAAAGTCGGCACAGAAAGGGTGGTGATGGAAAATAGAATATTTTTAAACGTCGGAGCAGTTTGAGCAGATCGACCTCTGGTGGAGCGGGACACTTGTTGGATACGACCTGACTGAGTGGACATGTCCACGTGGCCATTCATGATCTTGTACATCATCGCGGCTTTGTAGGGGCCCAAGATGGAGTAGTGCCACCAGAGCAGTGGCGCTTGTTTTGAGGACCCAGTCCTGCAGGATACGAAGTGCTGCACGGCGTTGGGTCATCTTCAGCGTGGATATCGGGGGAGGGGTATTTTTTCAACTACAGCGCTAATTTCAATAGTGAAATAGGTTTTTCTAAAATTTTTCCTAATGTCTTATCTTCTTATTTTTTTCTCCGGACAACGTAGTTTAGCTACTTTAACAGAAATAACGAAACAAAATAAATGAAGGCCTCGTAGAAGGTAAAAATGAAACCACTCAAACGGCAAAGCGAGAAAAACCAACAAAAGTGTTCTACCGTGTTGTATATTCTCGGCAAACTTAATTTGGAAAGTGTGGTCGTTGTTGCCAAATGTGTGCTTTTTCAGCCAAGAGCGGACCGTCACATCTGTAACATGAGGCAGAGTATAAACAAAATGAACATTGCTTTTACGCTAGTGACCTGGCGGCCCACTGGACATCTCTGTGCTCAACAAACTATTAAAATACCCATCAGAGCTGGGGTAGAATCACGGACAACCTCCAGCCGAATAAAAAACAGTTAACAACAAACCGAATTCGAACCAACGACTTCTGGAATAGCAGACGTAACACGCTGCCGCTTAAAAAAAACAATCATTATAAATTAACACTAGGTATTTTTCTGAGAAGTCTTTGTCCATAAATATTTCTTAAAAGGTCTTAATATAGGGGTCTTTTGAGTTTTCTTTTAGAGATCCATTGGAGATATTATATTTGTCGAATGAGGGAGGAGATAGAGGTATTTTAGTATTCTTATCGATTATTAATATTCAAATAATAGTAAGTCTGTTATAAATTATATTTTTACATTTGTAATTAATCAATCCCCTAACATTTGAATAAACCGCCATCCCTTCCCCTTAGCAGCATTTACCAGACTTGAACCCCACTATATTGATATGTTCACTGGCATAGCATTATAACTGAAGTAGTAGGTCTACTTACTGATGTTTTCAGTTTGCACGGCTATATTGATATGTTCACTGGTATAGCATTATAACTGAAGTAGTAGTATCTACTTGCTGATGTTTTCAGTTTGCACAGCTATATTGATATGTTCACTGGTATAGCATTATAACTGAAGTAGTAGGTGTCACGATTCTGGATTAAACCGTGACTCGTAGCACTCATAGATAGACTATAGCATAGATAGCAGTGTATAACTAGAACCTTAGATTAGCTTAAGTTTAGCTAGAATAGAGAGAAGGTTAGTCTGACGTCACTATCTTCTCCCTCCCTTACGCAATTACATCTCCCCATCACTCTTTCTCACCTGTTTCTCTATCCGTCACTATACTCTTGTACTACGCCCAAATTCAGAGTCTACTGACTAATACGATTCAACTTGGTACTACATCTTGGTTGAATGGGTACGAATGTGTTAGTTAGAATGTATATATTTTATCCTATGCTATATTAATGTATTCATATCATGTCTTAATGTATTTATATCTTGTGCTATTTTAACGCATGTGAGCGAGTCATTATTCGATCCCTCACTCGCCCCTCCTCTTCGCGTCCCCGCCACCCCCACCCCCTTTTATATCCCTTCAGCTTAGCGGCATGTTATGCAATTGCTTTGAGACGGTCGTTCCCTGAACGCTGACCAGAGAACCCAGTTCGCACACATATACCAAATTCTCGTCCGAACCCCCCCCCCCCCAGCCACTTGAGTTAACTACTTAAAATTCTACCAAAGGGAGATAAATTCCCCCACTCAGCAGGACGTCTGTATAAATTGTCTTTCATCTAGACCTCTCTCCCCCCCCCCTTTTCCGCCCTCGCAACCCCGACCCCCAATCCATTTTTGGCTCCAATAAGCTTTTCTTATGCAAATGTGTATTCAATCTAGCCAATGAGAATAGGATGTAATTAAATGTAAGCCAACCAAATTAACTTTGGGTCAGGTGACTAGTGTCCACGAAAAAGCCGCCCAACTAAACTAAAGCAGATCTCTCCCAGCTCCCGAGCTAGATACATCGTTTTGGTCTAGCTCCCAAATTGTTACTCGGACTTGCAGATACTTAGCCAGTAATCGTAATTCCCTCATTATAGTTACGTAGCCTAACCTTGGATTCCGTAACAACACAGTATATTGAGTGTTAGACGTTCCTGTGCATATATCTCAAGCATTGTATCTCCCCTGCATGTTAGTATGTGTATCTCATCATTGGATATTGAATTTGAATCATAAATAAACACCTGAAACGTAACCAGAGACTTGCTTGCCTAACTTAGAACTGTCTGTCTGTGTGTGTTTAATAACATCTAAGCGAGCCAGTAGAGAACAAATAAATATTCCAGGTCAACTACAGCATCGGCACCTCATATCTCTAAGACAACCAGCCATTATTACCCCCCTCTCGATTGCCACATCGTGACAGTAGGTCTACTTACTGATGTTTTCAGTTTGCACAGCTATATTGATATGTTCACTGGTATAGCATTATAACTGAAGTAGTAGGTCTACTTACTGATGTTTTCAGTTTGCACAGCTATATTGATATGTTCACTGGTATAGCATTATAACTGAAGTAGTAGGTCTACTTACTGATGTTTTCAGTTTGCACAGCTATATTGATATGTTCACTGGTATAGCATTATAACTGAAGTAGTAGGTCTACTTACTGATGTTTTCAGTTTGCACAGCTATATTGATATGTTCACTGGTATAGCATTATAACTGAAGTAGTAGGTCTACTTACTGATGTTTTCAGTTTGCACAGCTATATTGATATGTTCACTGGTATAGCATTATAACTGAAGTAGTAGTATCTACTTACTGATGTTTTCAGTTTGCACAGCTATATTGATATGTTCACTGTTATAGCATTATAACTGAAGTAGTAGTATCTACTTACTGATGTTTTCAGTTTGCACAGCTATATTGATATGTTCACTGGTATAGCATTATAACTGAAGTAGTAGTATCTACTTACTGATGTTTTCAGTTTGCACAGCTATATTGATATGTTCACTGGTATAGCATTATAACTGAAGTAGTAGTATCTACTTACTGATGTTTTCAGTTTGCACGGCTATATTGATATGTTCACTGGTACTTTTGTTCAATGCGCTAGTGACGAAATTCTCCGTTGCCTCTATGACTCTGCACATAAGCTGGTCCAGCGTCACCTGAAAGAGTAATAGCCCTAGACAGAACGCTAGACTAGATTTCCCTTAGTGTGGCCTAGAGTTGGGGACTGCTAAGTCCCTTACAGCAGAAGTTTAAAAAAAAATGCAGCTCGGGTCGGTACGAGCCCCAGAAAGAAAAATTACAAGGTCGCGAAAAAAACAAAAACAAACATAAGGGAAGGGGTGAATAACAAAAAAACCATGGTCAGATTTTTTAAATGTATTTCGTAACAATCAATTTTTTTTTTTAGCGACAGATCTTTCACTATATAATATAATAAATAAATGTGTCGAAAGTTCTTAGACTATCTGTTATAAAAATATGTCGTTTAAAAAAGATAAGTGTTACTTTAAAGTCGACACAGAAACTTCATTAAATCCAAGTTGGCATAAACAAATCTATGAACGGGCATAAAGAGAAATAAAGAAGTTAACTAAAGAGCATAAAGAGAAATAAAGAAGTTAACTAAAGAGTATAAAGAGAAATAAAGAAGTTAACTAAAGAGTATACAGAGAAAATAAAGAAGTTAACTAAAGAGTATACAGAGAAATAAAGAAGTTAACTAAAGAGTATAAAGAGAAATAAAGAAGTTAACTAAAGAGTATAAAGAGAAATAAAGAAGTTAACTAAAGAGTATAAAGAGAAAATAAGAAGTTAACCAAAGAGCATAAAGAGAAATAAAGAAGTTAACTAAAGAGTATAAAGAGAAAATAAGAAGTTAACTAAAGAGTATAAAGAGAAATAAAGAAGTTAACTAAAGAGTATAAAGGGAAATAAAGACATTAACTAAAGAGTATAAAGAGAAATAAAGAAGTTAACTAAAGAGTATAAAGAGAAAATAAGAAGTTAACTAAAGAGTATAAAGAGAAATAAAGAAGTTAACTAAAGAGTATAAAGAGAAATAAAGAAGTTAGCTATAGAATATAAAGAGAAAATAAGAAGTTAACTAAAGAGCATAAAGAGAAATAAAGAAGTTAACTATAGAGTATAAAGAAAAATAAAGAAGTTACCTATAGAGTATAAAGAGAAATAAAGAAGTTAACTAAAGAGTATTGAATGTTGACCAATGGGCATTCAGAGAAACAGAAAAGTTAAACAATGAGCTTACTGAAGTGTAGAATAGCTAAGACAAAAAGATCATCCTTTTTTGCTTCTTTCTCGATCATGGGTGATGTTTAAATTTTAAAGTACCGGTATTTACATTTCTCTCTAGATCAAGTCTAGGTTTTTTCTATGTATTTTGTTTTGCTTGTTTGTTGTTTTAAGTTTTAGGTATAAAGATTTTTGATTATCTTAGATCTCGCTGTTTTAACTTACCAAATCCTCAGCGTTGTGCTCAAACGATTCCATCACACTACTCTGGATAAGATTGTCCAATGTGCCTATAGCGGTCTGAAATTACAACATGATATAATCGCGGTTAATATTGAAAGGTATTTACGTTGACAATGTTAAATTTGAAAAAAAAAAAAAGGACTTACGTCCATTTAGAAAGTCAAAGAAAGGTAACAACAAAATGCTTGTGGGTCTAGGTCATAGGCCCCCCGGGGGGCGGTGAGAGGCTTTAGGGGGGCGCTGACATCACCGGGGGCGATTGGGGGGCGGTGAGGGGCAAGTGGGCGGTACAAACGTACCTGATATATTTTAACACCTCAGCTATTTGAATCGATTAGTTTTTGGAGGATGAAATGTGATGTAAACGCAAGTGCTGCTAAATATCTGATATCCCCAACAGTCAGCATACATATTATTATATTAATAAGAAATAAGAATCGCAATGACTTTTCGATGAAGTAAGGGTCTGTATTTGGCAAATATAGTGTGCGGCCGGCTGGTCCTGTGATTGGTTCACCGAACCATCAACTTTGCTGACCATCACTTGTCGCTTTAGCATCTGCTATTATTAATTATATTTTACTGAGATGTCATAAATGTGTTTTTTAAACACAAGCACTGAAGAAAACACTATGGTACAGTGGTATAGATAATTAGTAATCATACAAACTGGGTAGTTATTGTAATGCTTAAAAATATACATATAATTTATTTAGTCATAAAATATTTATATAATTTTCAAATACTTTTTACAGTTTGATCATTTCAAAGTTATAAATGTAAGCCATTTAATTTTTATAAAAGAAAAAAAAAAACAAAATATTAGCTCAAATAAAACGGAATAATTATCTCCCTTTAACAAAAAAATTTGATTTTTAGATTCAATATTTGATTCAATTACAAGTTCTGTTTTGTAATATAACAAATATTACTGATTTTTAGACCTAAGGCTTTTTCCAACCAAAATTGAATAAAAAAAAGACAAATTGCTAGTAACACACCAGGCAAACGATTCACATTAATATTGACTTATTTAAACCTTTTGTTACGGCAATTTTTTGATCTATTAATTCTTACAAAATGTTTCCTTTTCAGTTTTTTTAAAGATAATTAATCACACAAAAGTCTAGTTCCCCTAAAAAAATTGCGGAAACTATAGTCCAGATGGGCGGAAAGGGGGGGGGAGTGGGCGCTGGGGGGGGGGGGGGGTGAGGGGCGGTGAGCGGAAAAAATTGTAAAAGGGGGTGGTGAGCCAAAAAAGGTTGAGAATCTATGGTCTAGGACGTCTAGGTGAATAAATAAATCAATTTCTGTACCCAAGGGCCTCAAATACTGGCGAAGTGTTTAAACCGCCGATACGTATATATTAAGAATACACCGGCGGGCGAACGCATGGGGGGGGGGGGGGGCAGCTCCTGCTGCGCATCCGAGGCTCATTGCCTCAGTAGGGAGGAAGCAATGAGCGCAGTAATCCCGTCTCAAAACCCCTGCCATGGTGCTTGGATGCCCAGAGCATATAGTATGGGATTTATGGCTACCGGGCGACATTGCAAGTATACGGGCGAGCCACCACGATAATGATCCGAGGGGAATTCCACAGTTTGGTTTCAATCTGGGCTGCGGAGACCTTACTATTTTATGTTTCACGGCACGTTACGCTTTCGGCGTGCCGTGTGGTGGCTGGCACCCGGACAGAACCTTGGTGTGTACCCCCAACATTGGTTCACCCCTGAACATTGTTACGCCCCTGAACTAAAGAGACGGAAGCCTTGTCCGGTTTTTATTAGAGACATTATAATTATACATTTGGTGAAAAAAATCAAATATGATACACATTATAAACAAGCAATCTAACTATAAAAACTGTCCTTGCGAACGACTCTCTGTCCATCTATCTAACAATCTGTCCATCTATAGGACAATCTATTCATCTAGCCTAACTATCAGTTCATCTAACAATCTATTAACGTATCTAGCAAACTGTTAATATATCTACAATCCATCCATCTAACTATCAGTTCATCTAACAATCTACCGTATCTAGCAATCTGTTAATATATCTACAATCTATTCATCTAACTATCAGTCTGTTAATCTATCCAACAATCTGATAGTCTAAATAAAAATCTATCCCCATCTCGGTTACTTTTTTTTTTTTAGTCTCTAAATGAAAGAATTAGGCATTATTCACATTTATCTTCAGACAAAAATATTTACCTTCATAATGGCACTTTTGTCAGGGGAATCTAGCTCGTATATGTCGTCAACCGATTCGGAAAGATTCCCGAGTATATCAAATGTCGTCGTGTAGACATCGGTCAGAGTTTCCAAGTCCAGCAATGGAGTCACTAACGCGGAAAGCTTGGCAGTTTTTTCCAGACTCAGCAGAATGTCCTCTGTGCTGGACCTTTATATGTTAAGCATTTTGAAATCGTTTTCATATTGTGTTTGGAATTGTATCGATAATTCATTTTAAAATGATTTTATTTACTAGTTTTTATGCCCGTCAAAACGGCAGAGAAACAAATAAAATAAATAATAGACTCTATTATTAATAATGAAATGTACACAAAGCAGTTCATACACGTATGCATTTTTACAGTTTGTTAATTATTTATTTGTTAATCAATTTAAACAACCTGACTCAATATCAACGGTCAACCTTAAAGTGCTGGTGATAAGTGTGTAAAAATTTCTTATCAAAACTATATTGCAACAATCGCCCCTAATTTACCTAGATTAATCAGAGCTAGTTTTCATCGCCAATAGTGAATTTTCGCGAAATACGACTTTATTTTTATAATTGAAATATTTTCGCCAATAGTGAATTTCCGCGAAATACGACTTTATTTTTATAATTGAAATATTTTCGCCAATAGTGAATTTCCGCGAAATACGACTTTATTTTTATAATTCAAATATTTTCGCCAATAGTGAATTTCCGCGAAATACGACTTTATTTTTATAATTCAAATATTTTCGCACTTAGGACATAGAAAATCTGATCACCGCACTCTGAATGCATTGAAAAATTATTATTAGAGCTTTTTAGACACGAAAAAACAACAATCCTTTAGTCACCATTGCACTCTTACCATCAGTTATACTCGACACCCCCCCATCCCCAACAAAATAATAAAATACGAGAGAGAGAAAATTTGCAGATTTTTATATAATATATGAAATCTGCAAATATCGTATTATTTTTTTTAATCAATTTATTGTTCATTAAGTGCCAAAACGTTCGGTGTCACCAAAACAGAATCCGTACCAAAACGGCCGAGCTAATTCGATCGACTGATCACGACCATCAAGTTTTAAACATTTTTACAACTTTTTTAGACATGAAAACAAGCACACAGTTATTCACCATTACAATATATTAAAGAAAATAAGACATATTAGACGTTACAAACAATCATGTTATTGTTCTTGTACATTCGATTATGCACACACGATAGAGTGAAGCGTTAAGAGGAAAGTGGTTACTGATTTATTTTTATTTTTACGATTAATATTTCAATATCCACTTTATTATCGTCCTATATACTTCGTAATAATATAAATTCACATATTAAAGGATGTTCTCCATAGAGAAATTGACATGGCCATTGGTTTCGTACGGTTTAATTATTTATATATATATATTTTTATAATTTCTTTTGTTTTTTTTTTATCTATAAAATCAACACATTCATGATTATACGTGATAAAACAAAATTTTCATTTGGAGGGCGTTTCCAATTTATACATTTAACTTTTGTATCGATCGGTCAAACATCCTAGGAGTCTACAGAGAACAAACAGATAAACAAATATATTGATATTTAATTATGGTTTAGAGATTGTTTGTGTAGGAATTGTATCTATATTTCATTTTCAGCTATTTAGTATGGTTTTGATTATTTGTTTTCTAGTAGTCTCTACGAAGTTCCAGAACGCATTTGCAAGAGCTTCTTCCCGCGGGGAAATCCATTCTAGCACTTTCTACACCATAACCTATATAAGGCACACAGAGGTGAAGGTGTTTCGGAGAGGTGTTTCGGAGAGGTGTTTCGGAGAGTTGTTACGGAGAGGTGTTTTGGAGAGGTGTTTCTGAGAGGTGTTTCGGAGAGGTGTTTCGGAGAGGTGTTTTTTTAGCAGTGTTAAAGAAGCTACTTTTTATGGACAACTGTTGTTGTTTTTTTCCAATGTAATTAATGTAAAAAAGTTCCAGTATTAAATTCTTCTTTAAAAGTTCATCGGGTCGCTTGAGTGTATTATTTCATAGTGAACCAGACTATGGGTCGGCAACCTTTTGGTAACATTGTGCCAAACTAGGATTTCTAATTCATTCAGCGTGCCAACCGCCTAAAAGTCAACCTGCTCTGTTATACTTTTATAAAGTTATTTTTATTGGCCAATTAATATAACTCCATAGCGTAGCAAGACCAATGCCAAAAGCAAAGGAGATTATATAGAGAGAAATACTTTTAAGCGTTTAATATTTAATACAAAATTAACGTGCTTGTGATTATCATCCTTTTTATTTACATTGATATCAAATACAATATGTTATTAGTTATTACTATACTTTCAAATTTATGGTCATTATTGTCTAAACATTAATATTTTTAAGTCAAGATGGGGATCTAACACCTGTATATGTTAATTATATTTTGATCTCAGATAAACAGAGATGCTTCATGATGTCTTTTATTTTAGGGTAAAGAGGACAGGATTACAACAACAGGAATGGATAAGTAGTAATCATACAAACTGGGTAGTTAATGTAATGTTTAAAAATATGCACATAAATTCTTCAGTCATATAATTGGTAAATAATTTTCAAATACTTTTTACAGTTTGATCATTTGAAAAATATAAATTGTAAACCATTTATTCTTTAATAAAATAAAAAAAAGAAGCATTAGATATATTAGATCAAATAAAACGGGATAATTATCTCCCTTTAATCAAAAAAACGTTTCCACAGTTGATGCTGTACATTAATGCGAAACAAGTTATGTATTGTAATATAACAAATAATACTGACTGATTATTATTTCTTTTTCCAACATTATGGTATTCATTACAAGATTTAATTATTAGAGGCTTAAAATAATTTACGTTAAACAGCTGTAAAACAACATTTCCTTCATTAAGTGTTGTTTTGTCCATTTAAGGAGTTTTGCCTATATTGTAAACATTAATAATTACAGAAATTACATAATATATATTAAATAAATCCCTAATATTTCTTAAATTAATAATACAAATAAATTTGTTTTTGAATTACTTATATGTATGTTTAATTAAAGAAGATGTGCATATAAATGCACGTTCAACTCATTGAAATATGTCGCTATGTCATTCAGAAACATCGACAACAGTCAGCTTTCCTCATTCAGAACCTGTAACTGTTGTTGCTTTTTTTTATCAATAAAAAACACCTCTTGTCTCTCGCGTGCCACTAAAAATCGCTCTGCGTGCCATGTTTGGTACGCGTGTCTTAGGTTGCCGACCCCTGAACTAGACCACTAGACGAACGACAGAAGACCCGGACTATAACATGTATAAATCATGCAACCATAAACCAATCAATAACAACACATTATCTCAATTAATTTTATTTGGAACAAGTGTGGTCGTCATTTACATTTTTTTGTCTATTATAGACAGTAGGGTAACAGATACTTTCTTAGCTTTAGCTTACTAATAAATCAAAACTAACAATCTTAATAGGCGCTCATTGTGTCGTTCATCCAGGCACCAAAGGCGCCACTTATCCTAGTTACGACACTGCTAATAGAAGTGTGAGAAAACAAAAGAATCAATATAGAAATTGGTCTTTTTTTGGTGAAAAAAACAAACAACTACCGATAGACCTAATCTGATTATAGTTCCTACTGATGGCTTACACTCACAAGGCCGCGAGTACAGCTGTGAATGACGTTTAAATTGAATTATAGCAATCGAAAAAGTCTCGAAAATTAATTTAAAAATGTGTAACCGGCGCTTCAAAAATTGTTCAACTCGAATGTTCATTAAAAAAAAAAAGAGTCCGTAATAATATTTCGAACAGAGCCACCCACCCAACAACAGCTAGTGCCGTTATAAGCTGACTGACCCTGGATGTGTTTGAAGGTTGGTTAGTAGATCTGTCAGATCCGAAGGTACGCACATAGATTCGTTGGCTGGAGACCAGTACACAGTATGTGTGCTGTAGTTGCTCTGGAAGCAGATTCTACTGGAGTTTACTGAAATGTAAAGGGACAAATCAGATGCCGTTTATTAACGATGCTTGCAAAATGAAAAGTGCATCCTAAAGTCTATGAAAGCTAACGAAAAATAAAACACTATGGCACGGTGGCATAGCGGCAGCGCAGTCGGCTGTCCTGGGTTCGAATCCTGCTGAAGGCCTGGAGTTGTTCCCGAGTCTTGAGGGTGTCTCCGTGTCTACCTTGCTCAGATGGGTACCTGACTTTAGTTGGGGGTAAAGTAAAGGCGGCTGGGCATTCTGCTGGCCACACAATCCCATAGTATGCCGTGGCCACAGAAACTGGTAAATGCTGCTTCACCGGCACTATGGATCAATTTGGTCCGACGGGATACTTTACTTAAATAAAAGTCTTGTAGCAGAATGCTGCACAGAGAGTGTACAGGGAGGAGGCATAGCCCAATATGGCAACGTAATTATAAGTAGTTTCCCGATAATTTCTCCATTTTAACACATGGACTATGAGAGATGGAGCACAATATATTTATAACTCGCCTCTGGTTGTTTAAAGCAGAACATTTTAGCTTCTTTGAATTTAGCAGAGAAAAAAAAGAGGTGGGCTACAATATCTTGACAAGTAAAAAATAAATTAAAAATACGGTACTTTTTATTTGTACTGGGTGGAATCCGACTACGACAAGGACAGAGTCTGTTTAATATCTACTGTCTTGACATGTATATGAACAATATTCTAATATCTACTGTCTTGACATGTGTATGAACAATATTCTAATATCTACTGTCTTCACATGTATATGAACAATATTCTAATATCTACTGTCTTGACATGTATATGAGTAATATTCTAATATCTACTGTCTTGACATGTATATGAACAATATCTCCCTCATAGTACAAACGTACAATAAAGGCAGACATAGTCAATGACATAACTAGATAATTATAACAGCAGGACTAAAGATTCGGTAGACAGAAAAGGTCAAGATCACCGACTTGGTGCGGCAAACAAACAAACGCGCGAAAGTGGCGGTGGAATGGGCATACCCTACGAAAACCCCCAACAGGACATCACCCGACAGGTTCTGCAATGGAACCCCCAGGGAAAGAGACGGGTTGGTCGCCCTAAGACCACCTGGAGACGATCATGCAAAGATGAAATGAAAAGCTGCAACCTTTCAAGGGTTGAACTTAAAAAGGCTGCCCAGAATCGAGTGCGTTGGAGAGCTGTTACGGAGGCTGAATGTGTTCCACGAGGAACCAAAAAAACTAAGCAAGCAAATAAGATAAAATGTTACCAACAATAATTAATAATAATACATTAATTTTAATCAACAAAAAAATATAAGGGTGATAATACACTGTTTATAATCCAGCTCATAATTTTATCTAATCTTAACGTTTGATCACTTAAACTACAGGTTCGCATTAAACACATTGACTAAGTACAATTTTTATAAAAGACTTATACTTAAACCGCTCCTTTTCCGGTACTCTAGAATATGTTGTAGAACAGGACAATGTTGTTTATTTCTTGAAACCCAAAAAATTGCCTACTTTAAAGGGAACAATACCTGTATGGTCATGTTGACACACCTGTACGAACGTGTCTCCGGCACGGCTCATCGGCCACGTAACTCCAAACTCATCCGTTTCCTCCGGGCAAAAACGTTCATCTGATTAGCAGAAACAATCAACTTTGACACGAATAATGATACATGTATTTGGTAGAAAGGTTCATCTGATTTAGCAGAAACAATCAACTTTGACACGAATAATGATACATGCATTTGGTAGAAAGGTATGATACATGTATTTGGTAGAAAGGTATGATACATGTATTTGGTAGAAAGGTATAGGTAAAGAATCACACATTTGAATTAAATAATAATACGATAGAAATAGTATCTAAATTTAAATACCTGGGCATAATTTTCTTAGCTAACGGATTGTTTTCAGAACAAAGAAAATATTGCAAGACTAAAGGTACAAATGCTATGTACAACATTCTCAGAAATGCCATACACTAAGCTTGCCTATAGATAGTCAAATTGATCTTTGACCAAACAGTACTACCGATACTTACCTACGGGTGCGAACTTTGGGGTATGGGAAGCTGCGATACATTTGAAAATGTTAGACCATAGGTTCTCAACCTTTTTCGGCTCACCGCCCCCTTTGACAATTTTTTTCCGCTCACCGCCCCCCCCCCCCCCCCTCACTTTCTTTTAGCGCCCACTCCCCTCCCCCCTTACGCTCATCTGGACTATAGTTTCTGCAAAATTTTTAGGCAGACTTGACTTTTTGTTGTGATTAATTATCTTTAAAAAAAACTGAAAAGGAAACATATTGTAAGAATTAATAGATCAAAAAATTGCCTAAACAAAAGGTTTAAATAAATCAATATTAATGTGAATCGTTTGCCTGGTGTGTTGCTAGCAATTTGTCTATTTTTGTTTCAATTTTGGTTGCAAAAGCCTTAGGTTTAATAATCAGTAATATTTGTTATATTACAAAACAGAACTTGTTCGGCATCACTATTGAATAAAATGTGGAAACATTTTTTAGTTAAAGGGAGATAATTAGCCCGTTTTTTTTTTAGATAATATTTCTGTATTTGTTTCTTTTATAAAAATAAATGGCTTACAATTTATAACTTTACAATGATCAAACTGTAAAATGTAATTAAATATTATATAAATATTATGTGGCTAAAGAATTTATATGTATATTTTCAAGCATTACAATAACTACTCAGTTTACGACTTATTCTCTACCGCATAACAATAATGTTATAATTGCAACAACAATTTAACAAAAATTAAGGATATCTCGGTTAAACTGAGATGAATTTATCATTAATATTAGCATAATTATGTTAGGGCGACAGTGATCGGTCAGCAGGGTTGACAGTCGGGTGAACCAACCACAGGACCAGCCGGCCGCACACTATATTTACAAAAACAGACCCCTACTTCATCGAAAAGTCGCTGAGATTCCTATTTCTTATTAATATAATAATATGTAGGCATACTGTTGGGCGATATCAGATATTTAGCAGCACTTCCGTTGACATCACATTTCATCCAAAAACTAATCGATTCAAATAGCTGAGGTGTTAAAATATATCAGGTACGTTTGTACCGCCCACTTGCCCTTCACCGCCCCCCAATCGCCCCCGGGAATGTCAGTGCCCCCCTAAAGCTTGTCACCGCCCCCCCCCCCCCCCCCGGGGGGGCGACATCGCCCCCGTTGAGAACCTATGTGCTAGACTATGCTATTTTAAAATGATTTTGAAAATGAACACAAAAACACCAAATTATGTAGTCCTATGAGAAACAGGCAAACTATATATATATACGATCATTTATTATCAAAAGAATGTTAAACTTCTAAATCAAAATAGTGACCGATAAACAAAGCAGAATTTCTAGAACAATTTTTAACATTCTACTAAAAGAGCACTTGTTGATCTTGAGCGGCTGTTAATAGTTCTGTCAACTGCAGCCCTGTCCAATCTTTTATATTGTCGAACCAGCATCTCCACTCACGCGTCTACCTTCTACAGTGCCTTGGAGGATTGTATTTGGCAGGTTATTATGCCGCAGCACATGACCGAACCATGTCAGCTTGGGCCGTTTGATTGTTGTCATAATGGTTTCGTATCACAATCACTCATCAACATAAACCTGATCCCGCAACCGTCTGGCCAAGTGCTATTGCGAAGAAACTGCAGACTTTTCACAGCTGTTCATAATTGGTATAGGATTGAAAGGTGTTTTGGGGAGGTAGATATTGCGTAGGTCTTTAAGTGCTGAGGCAGTAAATCATTTTGGCTCCAAACGGACATTGTGTGATGTTCTAGCCTGATTCTAGCAGAAGCCCTCGAGTGTAGTGGTCACTCTTTTATAATAATATTATGAACGTTTTTCTTATGCAAATTCAAATCTTTTATATGTTATGTTTAAGTAAACTTAAGGTGATATTAATTTTAGTGGGTCCATGAGAAGAGCTATACAAGTAACCGGGTCACCAAGTCACGAACGAAACTTTTTTCGGAAACTTTGGACTAGTTGGAACAATATTCTATCAAGACTTACACGATTCCTCCTCTTGCACGGATACAAAGACGCAGAAGTCTATGTCACGCTTGTATGAATACTGGTTCACTTCAGCCGAGCATAAACAGCGGAAACTGTGAGAGTTCGCCTGGACCTGCGCGCTGCAGTTTCTCATCTGGCAAGTCGCGCTGCAGTCGAACGTCGCTATTAGACATTGATAAAATAAAAAAAAAGCAACAGCAACTGGGACTTTACCGAAACAAAAACAGGTTTGGTTTTTCTGTTTTTTCACGCGCTTGTGTGTGTGAGAACATGTAGCATGTGTCATGTATATTGTTTTTCCAAGAATTGGAACACGCAATGTTTATTCTCCTCTCTCTCTCTTTTCTTACTACACGCGATATTAGGACGTTTAGTAGGAAAACGAAAGGTTCTAGGTAATGCTGGGATTCTGTGTTGATCTCAAATTCTCAGAGTCTGGGAACGACTCATTATTTAATAGGGGAAGTTCATATCGTTTTGTTATGAGTTTTGTAATGTTACCATGATTTTCACCCCTACTGGTAGTGGGTCTGTCCCTTGCACCACTCGGATAGTATTTAATGATTTGTTTTGTCTGAAAGACAGAGAGTTTCAAAATATGTTCCTTTGAGAACGTTTGTGTTTGCACTA
The DNA here is from genome assembly GCA_949126835.1 of Anisus vortex. NCBI lineage: Eukaryota > Metazoa > Mollusca > Gastropoda > Planorbidae > Anisus > Anisus vortex. Next base: position 14,180,188 of record OX421502.1, on the reverse strand, counting down.
TTTTATTCTAACTGTACATAATAGATATATTGTATATATTGAACATACCACCTGAAATAAACTATCAACAACAGTTACACTGAAGCTTCCTTGTCAAATTACTATCCTATTGTGTTGAATACATTACTATAAGATTTATCTACTACCATAATATACAAGAAAGGAAATGTTGGAATACAAATACTGAATTTGTGCCCAGGACTATAAGAAGAGTTCGTGTAATACTGAAACATAAATACTAATGATTAAAGTCTCCCCTAGGACTAACGAGAATTATCAGCAAGATCTACACAGCTCTGGCCACAAGGGGATTGTGGACGTAACAAAATTTGGTGGTCTCGCCCGGTATATTTGAGTTCTACTTTTCCTGACCTGGGATTGACAAGATTTGGTAGTCTCGTTCGGTAGATTTGAGTTCTACTTTTCTTGATCTAGCTGACCTATAAATATTTTGTGACATTAGTAGTACTGAGAGCGGCATATTTGTGTTTCGTTTTCAGGACTGTGAAACTATTCTTTTTAAAAAGAGGAGAGAACTGGTTTGCGTTTTTATTCCTTGGGAAGTGTGAAGATTCCACGAAGTGTTTAATATTATATTGTGCAAATTTCTGGACAAATCGTAAGTTGGAACTTTATATTTTATTATACAATATATACTACTCTACTATAACAAATATTTCGAACGCTATACTATGGCTTCGAATATATCAAGTGAGGAACTTAATGCCATGTCATTTGCTGAACTAAAAGAATTAGCTGAGTCCTTTGGGATTGAGGCAGGACAGGCAAGACCTAATCGTAATCGTTTGACCAAAGAAATTATGACATGTTTGAACGGGCAGAATGCCATGAACACTGGTAGTGTAGTTGAAGTGGGACAGAACGATATCAATGAAGGTTATGTAGCTCCCAGTGGGGGCGAGGTAATTGCCCACGGAGATGAGGTAAGAAATATGTCATCTAGATCATCAAACAATGATGAAGATGAAGGGTTGAGTGAAAACCTAAAATTCCAATTAGCTATGAAGAGAATGGAATTGGAAAGAATTAGGATAGAAACTGAAAGGGAAAATGAAAGAATTAGGATAGAAACTGAAAGGGAAAATGAAAGAATTAGGATTGAAAGCAGAGAAAGGATAGAGATGGCACGCATGAACAGACCTGACCATCGTAGGGACAGCAATGGTATGGATATTAGCGCAATGAAGCAACACTTGCCTATATTCAGAGAAGAAGATGTTCAAGATTTCTTTTTGCTTTTTGAGAGGATAGCTGTAGATTATCAGTTCCCTGATGATAAGATGGCTTTATTGTTAAGGTCAACTCTCAACAAAGGAAAAGCATTGGACGTAGTGTTGAGTTTAACACCCGAGGAAATAAATGACTATGAAGTAATCAAAGATAGGGTGCTAAAAAGTTATTCCCTGACACCAGAAAAATATAGAAAGCTATTTAGAGACAGAAAGAAGGCATATGATCAAACTCATGTAGACTTTTTGAGACAAAAGGAGAAAATGTTAGAACAGTGGCTAAGGTCACAGAATGTAAGTGAGTTTGATAAACTCAAGAACCTAATATTGTTTGAGGAATTCAATGATTGTATTCGAGTGGATATTAAAACCCACATCTCAGACCGAGGGGTTGAAGATGTGCATGAAGCTGCTAGATTGGCAGATAACTATGCCATAATTCACGCCAGCATAAAGCCATATTATGCTGACAAACCCAAAGTGCACAAACCAGAGCCCAAGGAGGCTAGTAAACCAAAAGAGACAAATGAAAACAATAATAAGAACAGTGGTGTAAATAATAATAGTAACTTAGTTCATTTCAGGAAGCAGACAGATGTAAATAAAGCAAAGGTGGTATGTTTCAATTGCAAGAAAGAGGGCCACATGAAGAAAGATTGTTGGATCCTTACCAAGAAGCAAGGTGCTATTCTACACTGTGCCAGAGTGCAGAAAGATAGCAAGCAGACAGAAGAAGTGTGCAACACAGGGTCAAGAAACTCAAAAGAAATGCGGCCGGCATCGCCCATAGTTGTGGAGTCGATGGTTTTTGAGAACAGTCTATCTAAGGTAAAAGAGAATAGCTGTACTCAATCTATTATGCTTTCAGAAGGCCGTGAGGAACAGATGGTTCCTGAAGTCCCGGAAGAGGACGACCTATCCGATTTTCGACCCTTTGTCTACGAGGGGACAGTGTCGACAGAAGTCGATGTACTCAGCAAGAAGAAAATACAGATATTACGTGACACGGGTTCTGCTGTCAGCGTGATCCTGGAGGGCAGTGTGCCGTTAACGGATGCCACCAGTACCGGTGAGTCTGTTGTGCTGAGAGGTGCTAGTATGGAGGCTGTGGAAGCTCCACTGCACAGAATAAAACTCGAGTCGGATATTTTTACAGGTAACATCGTAGTGGGAGTGTGGCGCGCACTACCCGTCAAAGGCGTTTCCATGATATTAGGAAATGACATTATGGGCGGCAGAGTCACTGTCGAGCCCATGGTTAAAGTGTTGGAGACAAAGATGGCGGAGGACAAAAACCTACGTCCTGCCAATGAACGCCCAACATGTGCACTGACAAGAGCAATGCATAAAAAGAAGTCGGTAAAGACTCCTGCTACGCCGTGTAGTGCAACGAAAGATGTGTTTGTCTGTTCTGAAGACACACATGCGAATGAAACAGTGATAACAGAAACACCTGACATCGATTTAAGTGCTACGTTCTTTGCTGAACTAACAACTGGTGATGCAACCGAGAACGATAACATTTTGTCACCAAAGCAGAAATTGGTGAAAGAACAATTGAATGACGAAGTAATAATGCAACTCAGAATGAAAGCTGTTGATGAAAAGACTGCAGATGCAATGGCGGAATGTTTCTACATGAAAGATGAAGTGTTGATGAGAAAGTCGAAACCGCTCAACTCAGGTACAAACGAGTGGGACAGTATTCACCAGATTGTAATACCTAAGTGCTATCGTCAAAATATACTGCGTATGGCGCATGATCTTCCTTTCGCTGGTCACATGGGAGTCCGAAAAACGCACCACCGTATCCTCCCTTACTTCTACTGGCCAGGACTGAGAAGAGATGTCGAACAATACTGCAAGACTTGCCACGTATGCCAAATGGTAGGACGTCCTAACCAACGAATTCCTGTCGCTCCACTCCAGCCGATACCAGCGTTCGACGAACCATTCAGTCATATACTCATTGATTGCGTGGGCCCGTTGCCGAAAACAAAAGCCGGTTTTCAATACCTGCTCACAGTCATGTGTTCATCCACTCGCTTCCCGGAAGCCATTCCGTTGCGGAACATAACAACAGTGAAGGTGGTAGACGCCCTGACAAATTTCTTCACACGTTATGGCCTACCGAAGACAGTACAGTCCGACCAGGGGACTAACTTTACTTCGAACATTTTCAAACAAGTCATGGAACAATTAGGGATAAGCCATAGGCTATCAAGTGCCTATCATCCTGAGAGCCAGGGAGCTCTGGAAAGGTTTCATCAGACATTAAAATCGATGCTTAAAAAGTACTGTTATGAAAACGAGAAAGACTGGGATAAGGGTGTGCCTTATGTACTGTTCGCTGCAAGGGAGGCCACTCAGGAATCCCTGGGGTTTAGCCCATTCGAACTTGTGTATGGACACTCAGTCAGAGGTCCGTTGAAACTTCTACATGAAACTTGGCTAACGGACAGTGAACCGATTGGACTTTTGTCATATGTAGATAAATTTAAAAATAGGCTTTATCATGCTTTTAACCATGTGAAGATTCATTTTCCACAGATGCAGGAGCGTATGAGACAGAACTATGACCGTAAAGCTACAGCTAGAACTTTTGCACCAGGTGACAAAGTTCTTGTGTTTCTACCTTTACAAAATCAGCCTTTAAGTGCAAAGTTTAGTGGACCCTATGAGATAGAGTCAAAGCTTGGCGAGGTCAATTATTTGATAAAGACTCCTGACCGGAGACAAAAGCAGAGGGTATGCCATATTAATTTGCTTAAGCCCTATGTTTCCAGGGAAGAGAGTAAACCACGGGAGGTCCCCATGATTTCGTTAGCTAGAGTCCCGACGGATTTATCTAGGATAGAATATAAGTTAGCAGAAAGTAAACTTAATAATACAGATGCCCTTAAGAGTTTAGATACAAGGCTAGAACATCCTCCGGTAGAAGATAAGGAGAAGATTATTGAGTTGGTGCATGAAAATAAGTCAATGTTTACAAATGTTCCCAGTAGGACACATGTCATAGAGCACGATGTAGTGTTAACCGATAGTGCCAGGTCTATTAAACAGCATCCATTTGACCCCATCAGACCTGAGCATATTAAATTAGATGTAAAGTATATGTTAGAAAATGACATAGGAGGAAAATGTGATAGCAAATGGTCTACACCCTGTGTGATGGTACCAAAAGCCGACCACACACTGCAGTTTTATAGAGACTTTGGGAAATTAAGTAATTTGACAGAGACCGACTGGTATCCCATTCCCCGTATCATCGACAAGATAGAGACAAGGTCATAGCTGATACTCTATCTCGGGTGCTACATGATTGACTGAATAACCCCATACTTCTTTTTCAGATCATCTCATTTATTCATTAAGAATGTGTCATGATAACCTATCATTCGTTTGAATTTTGATTATGGAATACCTATAGAATACTTGTATCATACAGAAGTCAAGTCTTTTGAAAGTATTAATAATTCTTATAATCATGTATAATATTGATGTTCTGATATATTTTAAATTCATTTGATTATGGAAAAGAAATTCCATTTAAATGTTGATGCATGATGCAATAAATATATAATATGCACGTATTTACTTGATATGGATGGATAAAAGTAATTGTCATCACATGCAATTAAGTGGGAAAACTTTGAGCTAGTTGATTTATTATCTTGTTTTATTTTAGTTAATGAATGGAACTAAATAATAATATGTACAATTTTTATCTTAGAAAGAGATGTAATCTTAATTGGTATAAATTAATAGATAATATTGGAAATCTATTGCTAAATTGATATATCATGGTAATAGAATGGGAACAACTAGTGGATATTCACTATGTTGTATATAGGTTGTTATATATTCCATATATCCGGGAATGGAGGGAAACAAAGGTACCTAAAGGTGAGCACTCATTCAACCCTGAACAATCTTTTATATTAAACTTTCAAATTTGCCAAAAACGCATAATAGTGGATTACATTTTAATATTGAGATTACTGTAGTAATCGTAACTAGAGCGTATTTTCTCCTCATATTTGAGAAAAGGGGAAGTATCATCATCTTAGGTATGAACCCTGTTAATGTCAAGTTGACACTGTAATTTAAAGGGGAAGTAACCTATAGTTTGATTCGAGTTACGTATTACTTATCTTTTGGTTTGTATATTAGAAGTAAACTGTTGAAAATTGACAGAGTTTGAGCAATGTTATATTTGTTTAAATGGATTGGGACTTTTTGCAAGTTTTTGGTGGAAATCCACACAACTGTACATAGTTAAGATGGGAATGACTGGAATATTTTTGAATTGTTTGTACTTGTTAAGACATTAGTTAATATTAATACTAACGGTGAAATGTTTGTCCATCACGTTGTAATCACAATTACCATTGGGTAGTGACACTTTTTATAATTTAGTTGTGCCAGTGGGCCATGTTTGCTTGAATTGTCTAATAGTCTTCCATTGATTGTTGGTTATTAAAACGATAGTGTTAAGTACGAAAAATGTACCATGTTGAGTATTACTTGGGTAATTATGGTACATTATTTCTTTCATTGGGTGGGGGCGTGTCATGTATATTGTTTTTCCAAGAATTGGAACACGCAATGTTTATTCTCCTCTCTCTCTCTTTTCTTACTACACGCGATATTAGGACGTTTAGTAGGAAAACGAAAGGTTCTAGGTAATGCTGGGATTCTGTGTTGATCTCAAATTCTCAGAGTCTGGGAACGACTCATTATTTAATAGGGGAAGTTCATATCGTTTTGTTATGAGTTTTGTAATGTTACCATGATTTTCACCCCTACTGGTAGTGGGTCTGTCCCTTGCACCACTCGGATAGTATTTAATGATTTGTTTTGTCTGAAAGACAGAGAGTTTCAAAATATGTTCCTTTGAGAACGTTTGTGTTTGCACTATTTTATTCTAACTGTACATAATAGATATATTGTATATATTGAACATACCACCTGAAATAAACTATCAACAACAGTTACACTGAAGCTTCCTTGTCAAATTACTATCCTATTGTGTTGAATACATTACTATAAGATTTATCTACTACCATAATATACAAGAAAGGAAATGTTGGAATACAAATACTGAATTTGTGCCCAGGACTATAAGAAGAGTTCGTGTAATACTGAAACATAAATACTAATGATTAAAGTCTCCCCTAGGACTAACGAGAATTATCAGCAAGATCTACACAGCTCTGGCCACAAGGGGATTGTGGACGTAACACATGATAAACATTGTTTTTCAAAGATTCAGAAGTTATAAATAAAACCACAAAAGAAAAGAAAAAAACATTGTCACCAAAGAGATACAATAAAGAAAACAGAAAACGAAATGCTTTCGTGAGGAGAGAATCGACATCAGTTCCCAGGCGGCGGTGAGTAAAACTATCTAAGACCATAATATTGTTTTGATGGGGTCTCATGAATCAGATTCCCTGGCTGAGACATTCAAGTGGAATGTGTGATCAAAACAATTACCAATCGCACCCCCCACCCCTTCCTACGACTAATCTCGGGTACTCTAGAACAAGGGTTGAGAACCTTTTGATATTATTGTTTCTAGTTCATTCAGTTGGGCCCTGCAGTCAACGCGCTATTATCTATTAAGGGCATTTTTTAGGGATCTTCCGCGTGCAATTGTAACTTGCTCTGTGGTAAGTCTGGCAAGTAGCCGACCAATGCTACGGAAGAAATTGTTGACTTAAGAAAAGTAAGTAAAGTACCCGTCGGACCAAATTGATCCCTAGGATCACGGCATAGATGATTGTGTGGCCTGCACTATACACAGCCGCCTATAGTTTACCCCAACTAAGGTATGGTATCCACCACACCTGGGTAGACTCAGGAACACCCTTCAGACCCGGGGAAAAAATCCTAGCCTGCACCAGGATTCGAATCCAGTACCTTCGGTACGCCAGCCGGCCCGTGATTGTTGACTTGTTCAGTCCTAAATAAAGCTTCCAGTGAAGTAATAGGATAGCGGAGGGTCGGGCTTATTAGCGTGGGTTAGCGTGGGATCAAAACCACAGATCTGCGAAACGCCGATCCAGCGTGCTGACACTAGACCACACTCCACACTTGTACCGGCCACTCAATTAGCTGTACCAACACCATCTAGAATTGCACCCGCCGTGGTGGATTCGTTACTGATGGCGAATGGGGCGGAAATGCTTGGGGGGTGGAAAGCGAACTGACATAAAAACATGGGGCCGATATTGCCGTAGCTGGCTGGGTGAGTGTGAAAGACACTCAGCAGAACGGAAACAAAAGTGACACGACCCATGATAGAAACATGTAATGCTTAAAGCAACAACATCAACAACAAAATACTGGACCTACTGATGTTGTCAGCAAAGATAATGTGTATATATCCCTCCCAGTAATTCAATTCGTCACGGCTTGTATTGTATAACAGTGTCACGTTTGTATTATAACCTCTGACCTGAGATGACCCGCACAGTTCTTCTCTGCTTTCGCTCTGGTAATCCACGGTTACCTGTGTAATATTTGAAACAAGGCGTAGCTAGGCTAAATAATATTGGGGTGGGGAGAACAAAGGAAAGGCTTCTAGGCCCATACTTTTGCATATCATACATCATATAATATTATGTCTAGACACTGTATATACCACAATATAAGCAATTAAAACTTTTTTATTTATATATAAAGTCTACATTGTGTCTTGAGTTCTAGAAGTCGTTTCAGATCGAACTGGTCCGTACAGTTCTGCTTGTTTCTGGGGCCATGTAATACAAGGGGAATGTGTGGCCGTAGCATGGGGAAACGGGCTTTAGAAATGATATTTATTTTATATTACTACAATTGTTATCTTGTTACTGAAGAATGGCCTAAAGAAACGGGTTTCAGCAATTAGAGGAATGTTTATAATTGGTATATTTGTTTTCCTACCCTTCAACCTGAATAACCTTTTATGTGGACCTTTTAATTAAGGCGCCCTAGACGACCATTATTATCATCCTCATGGTAACACCAAGATAATTCATGTTAACTCCGAACAGATGTTCTCCAATATCTTCCGATGTTAACGTTTTCACAACCGCTCTTTACAATGCCCATGCAGGATTGTCTTTGCAAGTTCTTTCTGTTCCTGTAACATTGTAATACCCTTTTTTTCATGTACGGCCATTTTAACTATCACCAAGAGGAACGTTTAACTGGTTATTTTCTTCAAAAGATATATAAATAACAATGTGAACAATAAATACAGTAAGTAATAGCCAGATGATTAAACTAACAGGTGAACAATTTTGTTTGCTTTCGTCAAATCTATTTCTACTTGTCTCAAAGTCTACACACCGTTACCGTCAAAGGAGAGGCGCCACAGGCCGGTAGGTTGTCTCCCTGCGTGTCCTCTGGATCCCCGTGGAGCTTGATCAAGGTTATCAGATCCGGCCGACCCAGACTCCAAGTGCACGTCACGCCAAACGGGAACGGCTGCAGGAAATCCATCATTGTGATGAGAGTGTCTCGGTCAATTGTCTGCACACACTCACCTAGCGGAAGATGACCACAAACATCCACACTTGAGAAAACGACCAAGAAATTTGTATTATTTTTTTTTCGAAAAGTATATTTGGCATTTTAAGGACAGAATGGCATCGAATTCGAAGATGAACCTTTATAATGCCCATTCGCATATTTCTTCTCAAGCACAGGCTAATTATAGATATCTTTCTTACGAGAAATATAAATATTAAGTTTGAATATAATTGTTTTTGTTTTAGCGCAGGGTTCGGCAACCCACGACGCGCGTGCTAGACGTGGCACGCAGTGCAATTGTCAATGGCACGCGGAAGACTACCAAAAAAAAAAGGAATTCAAGTAATTGTACAAGAATTTGACTGCTAAAGCAAGATGACATTTAGAAATTTTGGCACGCTAACTGAATTAGAAATCCTACTAAGGCACACTGTTATCAAAAGGTTGCCGACCCCTGTTTTAGCTGATGGTCCAGCGCAGGTCTCGGGGGCTCGAATCCAATTTAAAAAAAACGCTAGGCTGTTACCCTTGTGCAGGTGGTATCTCTGAGTCTTCTCCAATCTAATGGATACTTGGTATTAGTTGGTAAAAAAACAACAACTACCGGATCTTGTGCTGGCCACACTATCCCTTACATGTCGAGGGTAAGGTGAGCACTACTTAGACTAATATGTTATTCTTATCATAAATGGATGTTTGGTAATTGTTTACCTGTGTTAGCCCACGAGTTTATTGGTTCTCTGTGAAATATTTTTTAAGTTCCATGCCAAATTCGGACAAATCAAGTCATTAAATGTCTCGCAAACGATATTTAGACTTAGAACAAAAATATTTTTATTCGCGATTTTTTACTATTAATATAGCCTAAGGGGACGTCCATTAATTACGTCAACAAAATAGGGGGGAGGGGGGGTCTGAAAAAGTTTGACAATTGTTGACATGGGGGAGGGGGGGGAGGTCAAGAAAAGTTGACGTCAACAATGTTACTTTTTATGAAGTAAATAATGATAGAAATTGAGTACTAAATTATACATTTGTCCTTTTCAACTTACATAGATAACATTAACAACATAGTTTTAAGTTAATACAAATATAACAATTATGGAAACTACATTTGATATGTCCTTTTTGTGGCCATCGTGCTAGTTTGTAGATCTATGTATGGGTGGAAACTAATTCAATTGTTAGCAAGGCAAAGCGACCGACCAATTGTAGAAAACCTCACCTTCGCTGTCTAGCGTAGGGTTGCCAGACACATGGGTGTCAAAAGAAGGACACCGAGAGACAAAAAGGAGGACATTGTGTTTCAAATGCATAGTTTCGCATTTAGCCCGCAATCAGTATAATTTTATTACAAGAGCTGCCACTAAGTTTAAATGTGTATTGGTAAACTGAGCAAGAAACAGTTTTGTTAAAAATAACATATAAATTCAATGTAGGCTGAAAGGCAGCTTGCATTTTGGTTGGGCAACTTTAAAGCTCATGCACGAGCCTTTTTAAAAAAACAGATAATTCTTTTCTTGTACAAATGTTCACCTGTTAATTAATTATATTCTTAACATGTTAATACTAAAATACTAATTATAAAAAGTATTTGTCCTTATGCCTACAAAACATAAAATATCACAAATGCTGGACATTTTAAAGGTATTGTGCTTTGCCTGCCGGACGGAGGACAAGAGTCTAAATAGGAGGACAAGTCCTCCTTTTGCCGGACGTCTGGCAACCCTAGTCTAGCGAGATATGGTGGCTGGTATAACAAAGGAACACAAACACACCATACAAACTGTCTGCAGAGAACGTTCAGAAACCCAGATTTTTTTTCCGCTCAGTACATCTAAATTAGGCTAGGCGCCAGAGTCTGGCGTTTGTTATATATAAGCCATGTAAGCAATGGCTGGGATTGACAATAGAACTAAAAACAATGATAGGCCCTCGCCGAGACTATAACTAATGTTTGCAAAGCATTGAATGACGTGGATTTTGTGAATCCAACTTGGTTATTTAAAAACATATTTCCCTCAGAAAAAAATAATTCTTGGCTGAGACTTGGCTCACCCCATGAAGTACGAAATACTTCGCCTACCTTATTTTTTTTTAACATCCCTAATTCTGATATATAAACTAATATATTTTTGCTGACTACGTTATAATAGGTGAAACATTAAAATTAGGTCGATTAGGCTACATATTTAGTAATTTTTACGTTTTCATTTATAATTTTCTGGAAAAATTTAATGAGATAAAAATGTATTAGTATCAGTGGCGTCACCAGTATTGGAAGGGGGGGGGGGGCAAATAGTGCAGGGACAGGGAAGGCAACTACCGTGTGTATATAATCTGTGGCAAATGTGCGTAGTTTTGTAGGTAGGCCTATATTTGAAAATTAGTTTAAATTTAATTAGTGTTTGCAGGGCATTCAAGAGGTTGATTTCTTTGAATACAATATGATTTTGTACACTATACCATAAAATTCTTTAGAACTAAAAAAAATCTGGGCTAATTGATTAAAACCGATAATAGCTTTCAGTGGTGATAAACAACTTTGCGATTATCGTTGACCATGATATTAAAAAGCATATGAAGAGGATGACGATGTTAATCCAGGATGCATAGTACGCAGATGCGTACGCAGTCCAGTGGTACTGCCACCGCTCCTGCTTATCTGTTGGAAACATAGTTTACAACGAGCCATCGTTAAAGACGTTTTTTCAAAATTTTCCGACACAAAGGATTTTATTTGATGTTGTTTTTATCGCAAGCCATAGTTGGTATTTGGAAAAATGAAACACAATATCTAAGACTAAATAGTAGTGTTAGCAAGGCATGCAAGAATGGTTTTGCGTGAATCCAACATTAGGCCTATTTATTAAAAAGGCAGTGCTACTTGAAATAATGATTAGGCCTACCTCCCAACCAAGAAACCGAAAACTAGTTTTGGAAATCAAAACCGATTTTCGGTTTCAAAACCGGAATCCGGTATTCCGGTTTTCGGTTAACAAAATAACATCCCTAGTTAAAATAGAAAGCCAATTTACAAGTGGTGCACAATTTCCCCCTAAAATATTTGACAATTAACATTGTAACAAAAGTGAAACGTAGAATTAGACATGATTAAATATGTATATGAAAAGAACAATTGTAAACATATGAGAATTATAGTCAATTAGAAATCTTTTTAACAAGTTTTAAAATGTATTACAATAAAAGTAATTATAGTATAGACTTTTCCGTTTTAAATCTATTTTAAACATAAAAGCAAGCGTCTAAAATTGTGTTACTTGTTTTGAGTGGGGGGGGGGGGGGTAACCAATTGTTGACGTAATTATATAGGGGGGGTCTCTGAAAGTTTGACAGTTGTTGACAAGGGGGAGGGGGGGAGGTAAAAATCGCCTAAAAATTGTTGACGTAATTAATGGACGTCCCCTTAAAACAACGTTATTTCGGCCATTGTCGTCAAGGGGTTACCATCCCTAACCTATATAAACTAACCGATACAAACCTAGCGCTATTGAAATTTCATTCATTTTAATAGCGCTTGGTTAGTATCGGTTAGTTTTATAGGTTAGTGATGGTAACTCTTCTCCTGTGAAGTCACAAGACAAAAATGCCCAAATGGCGGTTTTTATGTTAAATTAATAGAAAAGAAAACTAAAAAAATGCGTTAAAATTATTATTATTATTATTTTTTTCTAAGCCTAAATTACGTTTGCGAGACATTTAATTACTTGATTCGTATGAATTTGCCATGGATATTTGAAAATCGTTCCTATAACACCCCAAAACTCGTGGGCTAACGCAGGTAAACAATTACCGGATGCTTTACTTCTATTGCCTCTCTCTCTCTCTCTCACTTTCTCTGTGTGTCTTAGATTCCTACCCGAGTAATTTGCCACAAGCATACCAGGTGACGTCGACAGGTATTCAATGAAAAGTCTGTTGGAAGAGAAGGTGTGAGTCACACCTGGTGGTACGTCACGGCAACTTTTAAGCAGTTGGTGTCTCTCGTCACTTATCTAGAAAAAGGACAAATACAAGAAGCTGATGTCCGTAGCGAAACATCAAGATCACCAGGATAAATAGATGTAAACACACGATGCTTAGTTCCCTTGGTTCCTTGTGGAACACAGGGCCTCGGTAAACACACGATAGTGAATTTAATTTTTGGGACACATTCGTTTCTTCAGGATGTATTAGTAAATAAGCCTTTGAAGAAAAGAACCTCTCTGGGGTATCATTTAGTTATACTTGTGGCTATTTTTTTAAATATGTTAAAAGGGCAATTGCTTGTTTGATCTTTGGTAAAAAAGGAAGGTATGTAACACATACAAGATAAGCGTAGGCCGCAATGATATCTTGTGTAAAAGAGGTATTTGTATCATGTAAGTTAGCCCTGTGATCTTTATTGATCGTTTATAATATTTGATTTTCTATGCCTTTCTAATCACATTTAGATTAGCTTAGCAGTATTTAAAAAAGCCTACAGATCAAGGTTTGATAGTACTAACCGTGAAGTAATGATTACACATCACGGATGGCGCCAGGCTTAGCACCTGTAGCGTTATCATTATGCTGGTCGCCGGTTTCACATAAATCACCCAAGAACACTTCTGGAGGCTGCTGGCGCCATGGGACTGTTCCTCGGCACTCATGAAAGATCCGCTCCAGTTGCTCAATATCACGGGCTCACCGTGCAAATTACAAGAACATGGTGCCTGTTCTAAAATTGTGGAATAAATGAGGAGATTGTTTTTTTCTGAATCAAGCTAAGGAATAAATTTGGGAAATGATTTTATCTTATATCAATTGAGTCTTCTCAAAGAAAGGGAACACTAGATTTGTCTGCCTATTTGCCCAATATCTGACAAAACGACATGAATTTCAAAAAAATAATGGCCTTTTATGCTTTTTCTATGCACTTTAACATTTGAAAGTCTTACAGGACCTGTAAATTCAAATGACTCCCGCATTACTGTAAGGGAAAAGTAAAGTTTACTCGGCATTGTGGCCGGCTACGCATTTCCCTATTATGCCGTGGTCATGGATGCTCGCGATAAATGCTTCCCTAATGCTACAAACCAAATCGGTCTGAATGGGATGCTTTCCTTTTTCACGTTTTTGACCGTAAATTACAATCAAAGGGAAATTCCCAGTAATTACTCTATTGAAAAACACTATAGTGTAGTCTTTTACCCTTATCTCCTTCTATCATTATTCATTGCCACGGGTGTGTGTCTGCTCCACCAATGAAAACAGAAAAGCAAAGAAATTTTCTTTTTACATTTTTTTTGTTAAAAGGGTCACAGATATGGCCCATTTTTATAATATAAAGTATGATAATTTACAGCAGGGGTCGACAACCCTTTTGTAATAGTGTGCCAAAGCAGGATTCTAATCCATTTAGCGTGCCAACAGCCAGTAAGGTCACCCTGCTCTTTTCCTGTAGAAAAACTTGCATTGCCTTTATAAGGGTCTTTCTCGTGCCATTGAATGTCGCTCTGCGTGCCAAGCTTGGCACTCGAGCCTTAGGTTGCAGACCCCTGATTTACATCATGTGTTACTCCTATCCACAGGTGGAGAAAGTGGCGTCGAAACAAATATCTGAATAAGGTAAAATAGTGTCACAGTCCTGAAACATGAGCACATAAAAACCAAGGGAATGCTCACCACTGTGGATGACGCGAACCCTTAATTTGCCCACCCAATGGGGCGCTTTGCCGAAATCATAGATGGCTTGTGCCGGTTGGCTGAATCTCCAGTTCCAAACTTCGTCACACAGCGTCTCAAACGTAGAACCGGAAGAACTGTCCCTCTCGTAAATCTAGTGGTTCCAGGGAGAGGAAAAGAAAAAAAGTCAACAAAAATATTTAAACCTAATACTTTTCAAGACTCTAATAATAAATGTACACTTAAGTCAGTTTAGTAGTTTTGATTGATAAGACAAGTTGGGATGGAACGTTCAAAATGTGGGACGAGGGTACACAGATGTCGAAGTAAGATATAAATAACCCAAAAGGTTACACACAAGGACTGGACTGGAGTAATGTTCTTAAAGATGTTATTGATTTATTGTTGGAAAGACAGCACTGTAAGCGTTTAAGTTTTCTGATGACTGACAATATCGTAGTGGTCACAGCACCCACTTCTGTACCCATGGGCCTCAAAGACTCGCAAAGTGGGTAAGCTGCCGATACGTTCACATTAAAAATACGCCATCGGGTTAACGCATCCGAGGTCTCGTTGCGCTGCTGAGAGGTCCCGAGCCTCGTTAAGGAGGAAGCAAGCAATGAGGGCAACAGTACGTCTCAAACCTGCCCTGGTGCCTGAAATTCCAGACCTATAGCCTGGGATTTATGCTACCGGGCTACAGTGCAGGTATACGAGCGAGCCACCAAGATATTGATCCGAGGGGGATTCCGCTGGTGGGAAGAAGCAAAGTAGTTCTTATCGGCGTTCCGAGGAGTGGATAGTTCAGGACAGGACCTTGGTGTCCGCCCCCCCCCCCCCCCATCTAGTCCACCCCTTTACATCGTTACGCACTGGACTAAAAAGCCGTGGAAGGCTCATCCGGTTCATTTAGAGATATTTTAAAATCGGTGACACCCCCCATCTATTTTTGATAACAAATATTACACATCAACAGAAGAAGTCTGCAAAGCAATGTAAACTTTAGAAAAAAGATTCAAACTGGGACAGTCTGACTTATAAAGCTAGCCAAAATAAAAAAGCAATGATATCAGTTGAAAGGACTTGTCTTTGCTTGTACCGGGATTGATGTTTTTCGCCTATTTTTTTAAATCTTCATCTTATATTCTATACAGGTGCGTTTTATCCAGAATGCTATGCGATTCGTGATTTGAGTCAAGTCTTAGTGAGAGATTTATTCAGATTTAATATTTTCCTCGGCAGTTTCGTTACGCGGCCGGAAATCTTGTGTTATAAATCAAAGTAAAACTGAGAACAATACAAGCTGACACGAAGGTCTGCCCTTCCCGCAATTATACTTTGTACCAGGTAAAAACAATAATGGGGCCGAGCGGCAGCGCGTTCGACTGGCGATCCGAAGGTTCAGTGTTCGAATCCTGGTGCAAGCAAGGATTCTTTCGCGGGACTTGAGGGCGCCCCTGAGTCTACCCAGCTCGGATGGCTACTTGAAACTACTTGGGGGTAAAGTAAAGGCGGCTGGGCATAGTGCTGGCCACACATCCCCTCGTATGCCGTGGCCACAGAAACTGGTGAACGCTGCTTCACCAGCCCCATGATCAGTTTGGTCCGAAAAATACCCAAACAA